>APFE030335469.1:0-152444 GCA_000404065.3 Pinus taeda | reverse complement strand
TATATTCAATTTATATTTATTTTAAAGTTAAATTTATTAAATATTTAGGGTGATCATTTTTGTAAAGTTATAAATTATTTTTTGAGTGTAAAATTTGAGAAAATATTTTAATTAGAGATTTGACTTTTTTGTAGGTTTCATCCATCTAAGATTAAAATGGATCTAAGTTATTTTCTGTTAAACCAGATAAGATCTATTTTAGTTATAAATATATCAAGTTTCAAAAGAAATTAAACCACTAAAGATGTATATTTCTTCTTCTTGAGTATATAACTTATGAAATTCTTACACAGGTATAAATTTGAGCCCTCAACACTTTGTGGATTTCGAGTTAAGATAGATATACGATAAATCTTTGTAATATTATTTATATTACATATAAATTTAAGATCTCATTATATATAATATATATATAATATATAATAAAAATTATCTTTTCTATGATATATTTCTAATTTATTTTAGTTTAATTTTTAATGTGATATGCACAAAAAAAATTATATATACAAACTCTATGGTGGATATATGTAAAGAGCCCATTGTGTTGAATTGGAGGAACTACAGGGTTTGTATCGAACACATTGCAAAAAGGTTGGACCAATTTTTAGTTCATCCAAATCTCCTAGACAGAATGGGGTACATGTGAACTTGGGTCTCTCTAACAACTCTCTTTGACCATGCTCCGATCATTTTGTAGTGGAAGGGAAATAGGGTGTGGAAAGGATTACTATTCAAGTTCACCAAAACCTAATTGGCTGATGAGGATTTTTGCAAGATAATTTGTGAACCATTGTCTGATTTATCTATCGATGATGCATTATCTTCGATGAAGACAATTTCCTTGAAGCTTCACATCCTCAAGAGGGTAGTAAAGAGATGCGAGCAAGAAGAAATGGTTGCATGTGAAAAAGAGTTGGAGGAGATAGAGGCAAAGATTGTGGACATAAATTACTTTTTTTGATGTCAGATTTCTTTTGCGGGCATAAATTGATAATTTACGGGAGTTAGAGGCTCATAAATGGTACATCGTTAAAATATAGGAGGAGAAATTGTGACTAAAAATCCATGTTATATGGTTAAAGGTGGCAAACAAAAGCACTTGTTTTTTCTAGAGGTATGCTACGATGTGCAGGAACAAAAACACTATCGGGGAGATTGTATCAGTTTGGGATGTTGTCTACATTTGAAAGCCATCATGCCTAAGAACTCTTTATCATCGAAGGGAAGAACAAGAATATAGAGGTTATATGTTGGCTTGATTAAGGTTCTTCCAGAGATGCATTTCACTATGACGATCCATTCAAGCATGTTTTAAATGTAATTGGAGGAAAGGTTACATGTATTAGATTCTCTTTTGTCATCACATTGATGGATATCCTTATTCTTAGGTTAAAACTAGGGCTGAAGAACATGTGGGTGAATGATCTGAAAAAAGGGAGGTTTACAAGATGAACACACAACTTGAGATCATACCCTATAGCACTAAGTTACACATGGGTTTGGTCAAAGGCCCATTTGAGTCTTGAGATTGGACATCCTCTTCAAGGAGGTGGCTAGGGGATGTTATAGGTGAGAAGGGGTGAGAAATAACCGTAAAGGAAGAGCTTCCATGTATTTTAAGGTGTGTTTCCCCCTCAAGTAGAAATTTTTGCTGATATGGACACAATTTAACATATTTGGAGGAATATTTCACTTTCCGAGCTATTTGGGGTTAAGCACATTACTAAAATTCAACCCTAGGTCACTATTATCCATATGATATTAGTTAAATAGATATATTTCTAAATTTACTAAAATGAAAAAATTACTTTTAGATCATAGCATCAATCACACAATAACTAAAAATTTAAGCACTAGAAGAATAAAAGAGTTTTGTAGATACATAAGTAATTTCTTCTCAAGTTCATCTTTGCATACCTCAAGGAATCCTCTACAAGAATCTAAATTAACAACTGCATGGTCAATATAATCATCTCAAAATGAGGTATACGATCTACACCAAAAAGAAACGAAGATGTTGTACAACTGTTGTATGGCTCCATATGGTCATACATATTCATATGAGTGTATTGATTCTTTGTACAATTTCCTTTCAAGCTATTGAAAACCGTAATTTCATCCTTATCATGCATTTCGTTCTCACATTTGATCAATGTGGGCAATACCTCTCTATCTTGTCTTACTTATGCTTTTCTATAACATGTAGAAGTTCTCCCTTGCACCACATTTCTCAATGTACATATTGTTTGAGACCCTTTCTTCATATGTGTAAGAAATTTTGCATGAGGAGATACCATGTAGTTGTTTTCATAATCAAACCCTCAGATGAATATTAAATTCATTCTTTAAAAGGATTTCATCAAATAGAAGTGGCAAGTGGCAATATGGACCCATTTTATTCATTCAAAGGATAAAATGAAGTGCTCCACTTGACGAGGTTTAGATTTTTCAGACTAACCATGAAGAAAATGAAATAAGGCCACCAATAGAAAATCCGTAGAATAAGCCATAGAAGATTTGATGGGAACCAAAATTATCGTGAATGCCTAGCCATCAACACCCCAAAACACCTCCTCATGCCCCCATTTTTATTAACTATCGTAGCCTAGAAACCCTTGGCCCTCGCAGAAAAACTTTGTAAACTCCTCTGCATTAACATATGATTTGAAACACTATAAAAAGGTATCGGTAGCATATAATATTCTCCCTCGTGTGGCTATTTGAACTGGTAACCTCCTTTTAAGTGGTGAGATAAACAACTGTTAGTGTGTTTAGGATTTAGATTACCATTTTCCTTTTATTATTAAATAGTCAATACTAATCCATGCCTGTTTTAGTGGATATCCCTTGGTTTTACCAAATACTTATTTTAATATATCCAGAACCTATAACCATCAACCAAAAATCTCCATCCCCAATATCTATATTATGTTGTCTCTATTTTTCAAAATTTTAGAACCCCCTTTATGAATGAACATGATAACTAAAAATGTGAAGCCCATATAGCAATTCATCCCTTGAAGCGGTAATGCCATTTCGGCCTTCGGTAATGGTAAATCCCATATCCTTTGATATTTTGTTGTATTATCCACATCCCTCTATGGATTTCATGAATGAATTTGGCTGTGTGGCTCATGTCGCTCAAACTTAGCTTGTAGTTTAGTTCTCCCCTCTTTCCAACATGTTGTCCTACAATGCTGGGTTGTCATTCCAGCCTTTGGATATGCTCTCGTTGCCTAGAAAATTTTCTCCTGACAAGGAATCAAAGGCTATTTTGTCCTCATCTAAGAAGCTAACTCCACTTTCTATTAAAACATCCCTTTTCCATAATCCTCTGGATTTTGGAGTTCAATCATAGAAAAATGTCACACATAGTAAGACGAAACCCACCAAATATAAAAATATTTTAGCGAGTAACAAGATCAAATTGCGTTATGCTCATGAGTCTCAAACTCCCAATAACTAATTTGATATTGATTCTAATTTTACTATTCAGAATGTCTCTTTTTCTAATTTTGATGGATTTTGGGTCCTTAGAGGAGATGAAACTCTACATGTGGTGTCTCCATGATCATTTTTTCCATTAACATCTGAGGTTTGGGAGCGACCCAAAAAATTAATCTCCCTTAGTGGTATTGTTCGGGTTCATAAACCCTCCCTAATCCTTTTGAAATAAATGATGGTTTCCAGAGATAAGGTGGCAATGTTGTGTGTGTGCCCTACATGACTTGTAGTTTCAACTAATGTTACTAGATTATCTAGTGGTTTCAGGGTTATGCGGAATCCAAAAACTATTGAGATGGTTTCATTTATGTCATGTGTGGGGATTATCATCACTGAACACATGATAGGAAATTGTCAATGGGCCTAAGTTATCAATTCATATGCCCTAGATGTGGGTCACAGTCTTTTTTGGGTCCAGGTTCTGCTATCTAGGAACCTTCAATTAAGTTCCCTAATCATTGTGGGGGATTTTAATTTTTTGATGGGGAGTGAAAAGATTTGGGGGCAGAGGTATAGAATTGATAATATGGCTGCTTATCTCATAGGTTTGATGAAGGAATTTTCCCATTTGGATTTGATGCCATATCCTCTTCGCCCCAATAAGAGGAATGGGAGAACTAGAGAGGGGGCTATCTAAAAAAGAATGGATATGTTTTTGGTTAATTATAATATGGTTAATCATCTAATAGATATAAGATCTTATATTATTCAAACATTTTTTTCTGATCACTTCCCCATTATGCTGACATGGGACGAAGGGGAACAAAAGAGATCATAACCCTTCAAATTAGACCTGAAATGTCTTAAAATGGATGAATTCGGGGATGTGGTATGAAATGTTTTGTCTTGGTCATTTATGCCTCCTCCATAGAATCACATGACATCCATATGTTGAAATCTTAGAGAGATGAAAATGGTCACTTAGGAATGGATTAGGGGGATGAATGAGGGTGAAACTAAATCTCTTAGGGCTATTGACATTTCCCTATGTTATTTCAATGATCCGTAGAATCTATTATTCTTCTTAGAGGAATACCAACAAAATATCATTGAATGGGAGTTTAAGAGAAGCGGCATTCATTATTCATGGGAAGAAGATATCCACATTAAGAGAAGGGTGACATTGATAAAAGATGGAGGTTAAAATACCAAATATTTCCATGCACATTTCAATGCTAGGAAATGGGTCAATTAGACAAGGAGGATAAGAGATGACATCATTAGCATATTTTGTTCATAGGGATCTATCGAATTGGTCATGGTCACACATTTCAGAGTCCAATTCCCGACACAAGATGCATATTTCTATTTGCAAGTGATTTTCATGGAAGTCCCAAACATGTTCACATCAGAGGATAATGATAGATTGGGGCAACCAGTGATAAGGGAGGAATTGATGAAGATATTGAAGGAATGTCTAAAGGAGAAAACTTTGTTCCTGGACGGGTGGGGGCTTGAACTTTTTAATCACTTCATTGATTTGATGATCCTAGATTTGTTGGCAATAGCTAGAAATAATCTAGGATTCGTGGCTTCATCTCAGGGGCAATAAATGCAAATTTCATAGCATTAATCCCCAAAACGCTGGAACCAAGAACCTTTGCATATTATCGTCCTGTATCTATCTACAACTCGGTGTATAAAATGATATCAAAATTGATTGTGAGTAGGTTGAATGTGGTATTTTCGAATCATATGTACAACTGTTGTATGACTCCATATGGTTATAATTATCCATATGAGTGTATTGATTCCTTGTGCAATTTACTTTCAACCTATTGAAAACCTTTAAATTCATCCTTATTATTCATTTCTTTCTCGCATTTATTCAATGTGGGGAATAACTCTCTATCTTGTCTTATTTATGGCTTTCTATAACATGTAGAAGTTCTCGCTTGCCCTACATTTCACAATGTACATATTGTTTGAGACCTTTTCTTCATATGTGTAAGAAATGTTTCATGAGGAGATACCATGTGGTTGTTTTCATAATCAAACCCTCAGATGAATATTAAATTCATGCTTTAAAAGGATTTCATCAAATAGAAGTGGCAAGTGGCAATATGGACCCATTTTATTCATTCAAAGGAGAAAATGAAGTGCTCCACTTGACGAGGATTAGATTTTTTAGACTAACCATGAAGAAAATGAAACAAGGCCACCAATAGAAGATCCATAGAATAAGCCATAGAAGATTTGATGGGAACCAAAATTATCGTGAATGCCTAGCCATCAACACCCCAATGCAAGCCAACAACTTGTTCTAGTAGATAAGCAAAGAAAAAGGATTGTTGGGCCCATGGTATTACGATATCCTTCACACTAACAAACCTCATCCCTGATTGTCTATATCATGTTGTGCCCCAGCACCAGCTAACCAACACAAAAACCTATTGAGGAGAAATGTCATTTAAGATAGTGTTGAAAGGCACAAATGCATTTACGAGTGCCCCCTTTTTGTGTATAGGTCCCACAAAAGAAGAGGCATCTAACCTATTCTTCCTCAGTGAAGGACAATTTCCATTGTCCTCACAGCGGCTAACGCGCACCTTGCAACCTTTGGCATCTTCACCATGCCAAAACCAAAAATTGAATCCACCTCCTCTAACAACATTGCATTGGAAAACGCCTCCTCATGCTCCCATTTTTATTAACTATCAAAGCATAGAAATCCTTGACCCTCACAGAAAAAATTTGTAAACTCCTCTGCATTCACATATGATATGGAACGGTATAAAAAGGTATCGGTAGCATATAATATTCTTCCTCGTGTGTCTATTTGAACTGGTAACATCATTTGAAGTGGTGAGATAAACAACCATCAGTGTGTTCAGGATTTAGATTACCATTTTCTTTTTATTATTAAATAGTCAATACTACTCCATGCATATTTTAGTGGATATCCCTTGGTTTTACCAAATACTTATTTTAATATCTCCAGAACCTATAACCCTCTACCAAAAATCTCCACCGCCAATATATATATTATGTTGTCCCTATATTTTAAAATTTTAGAACCCCCTTTACGAATGAACATGATAATTAATAATGTTAAGCCCATATGGCAAGTCTTCCCTCGAAGCGACGATGCCATTTTAGCCTTTGGTAGTGATAAATTCCATATCCCTCTACGGATTGCATGTATGACTTTCACTGTGAGGATCCTATCACTCAAATTTAACCTGTAGCTGAGTTCTCCCCTCTTTCCAACATGTTGTCCTATGTAGCTGGGTTGTCATTTTGGCCTTTGGATATGGTCTTGTCGCTTAGAAAATTTTTCCTTGACAAGGAATCAAAGGCTATTTTGTCCTCATCTGAGAAGCTAAATCGACCTTCTATTAAAATATCCCTTCTCCATAATCCTCTAGATTATGGAGGTCAATCATATAAAAATGTCACACACAGTAAGAAGAAACCCCCTAACTATAAAACGGTTTTACCGAGTAACAAGATTGAACTAGGTTATGCTGATGAGTGTCAATCTCCCAGTAACTGATTCGATATTGATTCTGATTTTATTATTGGGAATGTCTCTTTTTCTGATTTTGATGGAGATTGGGTACTTAGAGGGGATGAAACTCTACCTATGGTGCCTCCATGATTACTATTTCCATTAATATCTGAGGTTTGGGAGAGACCCAAAAAATTAATCTCCCTTAGAGGTATTGTTCGGGTTCATAAACCCTCTCTAATCCTTTTCGAAGAAATAATGGCTTCCAGAGATAAGGCGTGGGAGGAAATGTTGTCTGTGTACCCTACATGACATGTAGTTTCAAATGATATAATTAGATTATCTCGTGGTCTCCAGGTTATGTGGAATCCAAAAATTATTGAGATGGAGTCATTTATGTCACATGTGGGGATTATAATGACCGAACACATGATGGGAAATTGGCAACGGGCTTCAATTGTCAATTCATATGCTCCATATATGTGTCATAGACTCTTTTGGGTCCAGGTTCTTCAATCTAGGAACCCTCGATTAAGTTCCCTAATCATTGTGGGGGATATTAATTTTTTGATGGGGAGGGAAAAGATTTGGGGACACAAGTATAGAATTGATAATATGGCTACTATTTCAGAGGTTTGATGAAGGAATTTTCCCATTTTGATTTGATGCCATATGCTCTTCACCCCAACAAGAGGAATGGGAAAACTAGAGAGGGGAAAATCTATAAAAGAATGGATAAGTTTTTGGTTAATCAGATTATGGTTAATCATCTAATAGATATAAGATCTTATATTATTCAAACATTTGTTTCTGATCACTTCCCCATTATGCTGACATGGGACGAAGGGGAATAGAAGAGATCATAACTCTTCGAATTAGACGTGAAATGTCTTAAAATGGATGAATTTGGGGATATGGTCTGAAATGTTTCGTCTTGTTCATTTCTTCCTCCTCCATAGAATCACATGACACCATATGTTGAAAGCTTAGAGAGATGAAAAGGGTCACTTAGGAATGGATTAGGTATATTAACGAGGGTGAAACTAAATCTCTTAGGGCTATTTAGATTTTCCTATGTTATTTCAATGATCTATAGTACCTATTACTCTTCTTAGAGGAATACCAACACAATATCATTGAGTTGGAGTTTAAGACAAGGGACATTCTTTATTCATGGGAAGAAGATATCGACATGAAGAGAAGGGCGGCATTGATAAAATATGGAGATAAAAATACCAGATATTTCCATGCACATTTTGATGCCAGGAAACAAATCAATTCCACAAGGAGGATAAGAGATGACCCCATAAACATATTCACTTCATAGGGATATATTGAACAGATCATGGTCATACATTTTAGAGGCTAATTCTCGACACAAGAGACATCTTTCTGTTTGCAAGTGAATTTCAATGATGTTCCAAACATGTTCACATCGGAGGATAATGACAGATCGGGACAACCAGTCATAAGGGAGGAATTGATGAAGATATTGAAGGAATGTGTAAAGGAGAAAAGTTTGTGCCTCGATGGGTGGCGGCTTGAATTTTTTATTCACTTCATTGATTTGATGATCCTAGATTTGTTGGCAATATCTAGAAATAATATAGGATTCATGGCTTCATCTCGAGGGAAATAAATGCAAATTTCATAGCATTAATCCCCAAAAGGGTGGAACCAAGAACCTTTGCATATTATCGTCCTGTATATTTGCAACTCGGTGTACAAAATGATATCAAAATTGATTGTGAGTAGGTTGAATGTAGTATTTTTGAAACATATTACAAAGGAATAGTTGGTAGAAAAATACAAGATGTAGTTGGTATTTCCCAAGACATGATGCACTATTAAATCATGGAAGCAAAGAGCTTTCCTTTTGAATGTAGACTGGAGCAAGGCATGTGATTGCATTGACTCATAATTCTTCTTCTTAGTCCTGTTAAAACATGGTATGTCTCTATTTAACATTAAATGAATTTTGGCATGTTGCAAAACTACAAATTTTTTCGTCAATATTAATGGCTTGCCTTCACAATTTTCTGATGCATATAGAGGAATTAGGTAGGGTTGTGGCATGTATCCATTCTTGTGTCTCTTAGTTATTGATTGTTTCAGTAGAAAAATGAGGGTGTGAAATGATAATGGAATTATTAAAGGGATCAGAGTAACCAAAAATATTTCCATCTCTCATTTAATTTTCATAGATGATATGTTACTCGATGGGGAATCCACAGTGGGGGAGTGGAGTACCATTATAGACCTCATTAAATTATTTGGAGTTGTGTCTAGTTTGCGTATGAATGAAGGAAAATTGATCTTGTTACATGATGATAGTGAGGAGAATGTAACAAAGGACATATGTGATCTATTTGGGGTAGCATCATCAATATTGAGTGATGATTTCACCTACGTTTTGTTTAAGATAACTAGGATTGGGCATGGTAAATCAAAATATTTCACAAAAAATTGGACAATTGGAAGTACAAATAGTTGACAATGAGAGGAATGATCGTAATGATGAAATTGGTGCTAAACAACATTTCAATATATTGGACACACCTTTATTTAGTGCAAAGGGAGATCATCCATAAGGTAGAAGCTAACATGAGGCACTTCTTATGGGCTGGAACATAGTTACATGAAAAAATTCATATGGTACGATGGTCAACACTTTTAAGGCTTGTGGAAAAATGAGGTTGGAATTTCTTAGATACATCCACTTGTAACAAGTCTTTGATTATAAAAAACATGTGGAGGGAAGTGTCAGGAAATGGTGTGTGGTCTCATATCATTAAGGAAAAATATATGTTTCATAAAAATTTCTTCTCATGGATTAGTAGCGGTGCCTAGAGGAAATCTGTTATAGCACACATATGGAGAAGTATGATGCACAATCTATTGAGAAATCTAGGGCATAGAAATTAGGTGAGTTCTCTTGTGATGATAACTGCTTGTGAATTCTTTCTACTACTTTATATTATTATTTTCTCTTTAGTTATATTATTATAGTGTTATTAACCAAAAAACTACCGAAGCATAAACAATAAGGAGACAAGAGAGAAAGAATATATGCAATCAACTAGGGCCAAAACCTCTCCCGCTTAAGAGGAAAATGGCCCTAATGAATTCTTCTTCTTATAGAGAATTTATTTGGTGAATACCAAGACCAAGACCCTTGACCTATTCTACCTCTCCAATACCAAGACACCAAGATTCCTATTTTTACTTCTATTTCTTAATAGAGTGAATGATAATCAACTACATGTTTCTTCTTTCTACCTCTAGTACCTTTTCTCTGCTTCAGACCTACAGCTTCCCTGCCCTAATTCAAAAACCCTATTACATGTAGATGATCTTGTCTTGTACCTTGACTTTCTTCACTTTAGCTGAAGGCTACCTTATTTAAAATTTTCCTTGAGAGACTACTTAGTTTTCTCCTTCACTTGACCTTCAAAAGGGACTGTAGTAATTTGGCTTCTTTTGCAATAGATAGCATCTATACTTCACACTTGTGGAGTCACTAAGCGCAAAATAGACCAAAAAACAAAGATAATTACTTCACTCTTCCTTTCCTTTTCTTCATTGGTTATGAGCTTCCTTTCCTCATAAGTTGGAGAAGGGCCGAAGATCTTGGCATACTAGAGACATATCACGAGGAGTGTTGGTCATACGTAGTGAAACTTTGATCTTTTAGCATCATTATTGGTGATAAGAAAGACAATATGATATGGAGGGGGGGGGAATGAAAAAGAACAAGCTCAAAGCCAAAGAAATCTAGCTGAGGTTGTGAAGGCCCACAAGGATCAATGACTATAATAAGCATCTACAAGATATATTTAGGTGGAATATCTGAAACAAATTAAAATGTTTTTGTTGGTTCACAACACATGATTGTATAATAACATGGAACAACTTATAAAAGTGTGGGTTCTTAGTCCTAGAATATGACCTCTATGAATGTGGCGGGTGGGGATACAAGTCATTTGATAATCAAAGGATCATATGAGAGGCTAATTTGGGATGGGATTATGGAGGAAATGAATTCTTTGTTCATGGAACTAATCAACCATTTTTTATATGCCTTATGTCTGGTTCACTTCACAAAAGAGTATAGGAGCTCTCCATTACTTATCATATGTATTATACAGCGAGTAGGAATGATAACACTTTGATTAGGGAAAACTACGATTATTAGAGAATCCCTTATCAAGATAGTTGTTTTTTTCAACTAGATCAAGTCATGCATCAAGTCTACAGAAAATAGAATGAAATTGATTGATGTTTGGAAGGAATATCTGTAATCGCTTTTTTTATTGGAGCCACAACAGAAGGAAAAATGAGGATTGTGGTGTAGTCGTAGGTTTACTAAGTCTAGTAATAGATTCCACTTCTACGTGCGGGCAAGATGGATCAAACAACAAATCATAGATTACAACATTATGGGTATTCCTTATTGCAACAAAATGGCTAAGGTTAGACGAAATTCTGGTATACGGAGATGCAAAAGGAATCACTCATTGGGTAAACAAGAATACTAATTTAAATCCCACTATATTGTAAATTAGATGATGATGATTCAGAAACTAGTAAGGACTTTTAATCATATAAATTTCCATCATATATACAAAGAATAGAATTGGACAATGAACGTCCTATATAAAATAGGTATTTTGTAGGAAACAGGTAAAAAAACATTTCTGAGTCTGCAAGGAGGGTATCGTAGTCAATGCAGGCAACATCAACTACTCTTCAGAGATATTGTGACACATGATTTTCATGGATGTTTTGTATCTTTAGATAATGAAAGCCTTCATTTATGAAAATGTAATGGTTATAAGCTAAATTTTGATGTTAAGAAATATACTTTTAATAGAACAAGAAATTAGAAATGTATGGGCATAGGAATGATAAGAGAAGTATGAAAAGCTAATATAGCGCATTAAATATGAATTATGCACTATCCTTATATTTTAATACAAAGATAGATTTTTTTCTTTATGTAAAAAAAAAAGGTAGCGTTCAAAATAAATGAATCATTCAAGAAACACATTAAAATAGAATCGATGGAGAACCTTAAAAGTACTCCAGCTATGCTACTTCCTATCCATGCTTAGAAAAACTACCTCCATTGCTCCTCTCATGAAGCACACCTCTATTGCGAGCCTCTATTTCCCTAAATCCCATTAGTTTTTGTCCGCCTCCATTTCTCTGCTTCCTGAAGAACCCATCAACAACGTAAATAGAAACTCTTAATCCTTTACCTTTACCATTTTTACTAGCGTCTCGTATTGACAATTTTAAGACAAATCAAATTTTAAGGAAAAATATTACTTTTGTCTTAAAAAATTGATTCAGAATCCCACTTCATGTAGTGGTGTTGAATGCAACAAAAGATAAGTTGTCTCTAATCGTATTAACAGAGCTCCAAGTGACATAAGATGAATTTATGTCGACGAAATATTTCTTGGAAAAGTTCTTGCATTCTTCAGAGTCGACTACCCCCACAAAAGGAAGAGACTACCAAATTGTTTTCTTTATATAAGATAACATGAATAGTAACTGAAATAGCAACCTCGGTGTAGGTGCGAGATAGTAGTAGCATGCAAGTTGGCAGACTTAAGGTGCATTGTCAGTGTCAATTTTGCACTTGTTAGATAATATTGTCTTAAATTGATATGTTTTTCGCTTAATTCTTAGTTATATTAAATGAGTTTCACCTTAACTGGATTGTCTTAAATATAAATTTGTCTTAAAATATTTTTGTCTTAAGTAAATTTTTTTTCTTAAAATAATTGTCTTAAACTATTTTTTGTCTTAAAATATATTTGTTGTTCCTCAAATTGGTTTTGTCTTAAATATAAATATTTGTCTTAAAATATTTTTGTCTTAAACTACTTTTGTCTTAAATATAAATTTTTGTCATAAAATATGTTTTTCTCAAACTGTTTTTGTCTTAAATATAAAGTTGTCTTAAAACATATTTGTATCATATATTTTTAGTCTTAAATTTTATATTTAAGACAATTGAATTTATATTAAATTTTAATGTAAAATCACTAAAATAAAAAATGACTTTTTAAAACAAAAGATTTCTTTTGTCTTAAAAAAATGTCTTAAAAGTGCCCTTGGTGTAGTAGTGTGTGAAGCTAGTTGATTCCAATTGTTAATAACCTCACGACAAATCTCTTAGAAATATGAAATAACAGTAGGATGTAAACTAAGATTAAAACTTTAAATGGGAAAATTATTTGACGAATCACAATAATGAAGAATTCATAAGCTTTGAAAGTAGAACTTACAAGCCATTATGAGAATGCGTGAGCCTAAAAAACATATAGTTAAGCTTTGAAAACCAAGATTTGTTAACAGAAAATTAAAATCAATTCTACAAATAAAGGGAATCTTGTATTGAGAGAATCCATTTCTAGTAACTCGATACACATTATTTTACTAGAAATTTGTGTGAGACTATACTTTATCATGAGAAAAGGAATATGCAGATACAAAGTATAATAATTTATTGGCAAGTTCAAGTACTATCATTATGCCAAACTCTCATATTTAGAGTATTTCAGAATAAGTGTCTAACAAAAGATTTTCCAAACCCAAAATGGATGATAAAATCATTAGAGTAGCATCCTAGTACATGACTACACCTATGAATCCTCTCTTTAAATGTCTTCTATCCAATGAAATATGTTTGTGTGTGCGCGAGTGTGCATATTTTTGATATCTCACATTTCTAATTTGTTTCATTGAATGGAATGACTAATGCCACTAATATATAATGGCATTAGTGTACATCGATATTTAAATTGTGTGCCCTGGCGTCGATGCATATTAATAAGTTTAGACCATAATGTAAATTTTGATAGTTCATCGAATGTATTTAAGAAAACTTGAAAACCTTTATTGAAATACCTTTGAAGAGAGATAATTCCTGAAACTAAAATATCTTATGACAAAGGATCATATGCTCCTAGAAAACACTACTTGAAGAGATATTTTTCAACAACAAGGACACCTAATAAAAAAAGGCATAATGAAATGCTATTGAACATTGATAGAAATGAATGTAAAACGAACAATTGCCACCTTAATCGTAGACATCCGTACAAAAATTCACTATTAAGAGCACACTTTGAGGTGCCCATATTAAGAATTCATAAAAGCATCTATTATATACCATAAAAGCCTTGAAACACATCAATGGCTGAAAACTAAACCCATAACATAAGGCATGTAGTGATAGCATGCAAATACGGTGTGTAATAGATTTCGGGTGTAAATACAAATAAGGTGCTTTAATGACTAAAATTAAAGCCATATGTGCTTTCCTATTAAATTTGAGTATTTCAAGCATATTTTCATTACACCCACTCCAAAATTGACTTCTAGCTTTATGTTGAGATACCCATACCACAATGTTTGTGTAAATGAAGGTAGGGAAACCATTCATAAAAAATTGGGTGAGAAAAAATTGTGATCCCCAATCTTGGAAGTCAATGCGAATAGAAGATTGTGGCTCAAATGTTAGGGGTGAAAAAATTTGTGTATTCACTCTCTTTGGTCAATAAGAAAGGGCTAACCCTTTATATGCAATAAATTTTAAAGTAAAATTTGGTAAGTGCTAATAAATAACAAGAACATAAGAAATTCAACAAGCCAAAATTTGTAAACCCCTAATTTTGCCAATGTGCGAAATTTCTCTATACAAATTTCCTTCCTCTTGAGAGGGGGAAATGTTGTTACATGTCAAAAATGTTTTAGAATTCATACTAACATATTATATTTCACTCGCCAATGGCTTGTATCATAAAGTTTGTAATGGAAGCAATTAGAATATCGTATTACATATTTATTTGGCAAGGATAAAAATATAAGAATGAGCTTCTACTATAGTCCTAGACAAAACTCGCAATCCAAGAAGAAGATGGAGTATGGGACCTAAATATCTCTTCCCCTTCTCAAAGGCCCTCATAGCTAAAATTGTATGGAGGTTAGACCACAAGGAAAACCGTTGTGACTCTAGATAGTCAAAGATCAATGGTTGTAATCAACGACAATGGACGATTAGATTACAACTCTAGTCAAACAAACACATAATGACGCAATAATATAAAAATTATGAACTCGACTTTTGATTTGATTGGTCATTGGCTGTTATGGAACGTGGGTACAGAGGGTAATGTCTAGATAAGGCTTGGGTAATGTCTAGATAAGGCTTGACCCTTATAGAGGCAATAAAGGATATCATGGATCATTTGACTTCTGGATTTTCTCTTCGATACCCATACCACTTGAAAATTGACTTTTCAATTTACTCTAAGGGACCTGTACCACAATGTTTTGGTTAATGAAAGTAGGAAGGGCAATTTATACAAAATAGGGTAGGAAAAAATTGTGATCACCAATATTGAAATTAAAGGTGAGTGGAAGGTTGTTGGTCAACTGTTAGGGGTGAAAATTATTTTCTATTCCCTTTCTTTGGTAAATAAGTATGGGTCAACCCTTTATATACAATAATTATTAAAATAAATTGAGGTGAATGATAATAAATAACAAGAACATGAAAGAATTTTTTTCATTAGAAATTTCCCCTCTCGAGAGGGGAAGATTGTTACTTGTGAAATGTGTCGTAGAAATCATACTAGTACGATAGATTTCATTCACTTAAATATGAAAGGTTGTATTGCAAGCAGTTGGAGTATTACATTACAAATTTATTTGGTGGGGATAAAATTATAAGAATCAGCTCGTAGCTAAAATTGTACGGAGGGTGGACCACAAGGAAAAGCATTGTGGGTCTAGACAATCAAATCTCAATAGTTGTATTCAATGCCAATAGAGGATTAGATTAGAACTCTTGTCAAACAACTACATAATGCCCAAAAAATATGGAAACTGTAAAGCCAAAACTTGATTTGATTTGTAATTAGTTTTTATAGAATGCGGGTAAAGGGGGTAATTTCTAGATAGGGCTCGACTCTTAGAGAGGCACTAAAGGCTAAGATATATCACTTCCTGAAGTGATTCATGAGCCTCAAACTAGATGGTTTTCTCACCAAAATAGATTATGAACTATAGGGGGTCTACAAATTTGCAAAAAAACTAGCTCACTTTGGAGGAATTGAGAGTGGGAGAGGATCTTATGGAGGTTTCAAAGTTAAATGAAAATGCCTTGAAATATTATAATGCCAAAATAAGGGCAGATGATGACCAAAAATTATGATCTCTTAAACATTCCATGAATTATGCTTCCAAGAGGGGATATAAAGTTGTAGCCCAAGAAGGATAGGTCGGATAATAGACTTGGTCGGAGAAAACCATTTGCAATTTAAAGGGTTCCTCCAAGAATAAAATCTTAATGTGTATGGAATTTAACCAAAAAGATCCTCTTATGGTGAATTGATGACTCTCAGATTAACCCTACAATTAGATTATAATATGAGATAAAGATTCTTTATTGGTTATAAAAGAGATTTGAAATGAAGCATCAATTAACATTTTACTTTGTAACAAGTTTTTGATAATATACCACAACAATTGATAAGATTTCGAAAATGGGTTATATGAGAGCATTTAGAATGGGCTGTCATTCAGTGATAAATTTCATTTTTTCCAATGAAAAATAGATTGTGCATATTAAAGATTTAATTTTATATTTTTATATTTTTTTAAAGGGTTACTTACATCAGCCGACAATGACCACCCATGATGTATTAATTTGTTTTGTGGGGTTACGAACGCTCAAATCATACCGACATCCCGTTCTACTTTTTATTTTATAAACCAAAAAAACAACACTAAGTTATATAGATAAAGGCTAATGGGAATTTACGGAAGGAATAAATAAGCGAATAAAACCACGAATCCAGCTTTTCTGTCTATCCATAGAGCGTGGAGCTTTACTTATTTCTGTTTATAGATTCTGTGTATAAAGCGTGGGGCTTTATTTATAAAAAGTGGCATGCGGTCCTAACGAAAGAGAGTATAGAAAATCTCAGAGAAATTACAGTTAGTCTACCTCAGAGTTTTATAGACCGAATCACTCCTCCACATTGAAGAAAAGGGATTTTTTTGTTACTAAGCCTGTTATTTGCCGGAGTCCTCAGAAAATGATTAAGGTTAACAACAACTTGAATGATGAAAGTTTGACAGTGGGTCCATCATTCACAGTGGTAACATACAATGTTCTGGCAGACAGGTATGCTACTTCAGAGCAGTTTCCCAACTGTCCGTCCTTCGCTCTCGGCTGGGAATACCGCAGACAAAACCTGCTAAAAGAAATATTAGAATGTCAGGCGGACATCATTTGCCTCCAGGAAGTGCAACACAACCACTTTTATAATTTTTTCAAACCAGAACTGGCCAAACTAGGATATGAGGGGCTGTTTAAAGAAAAGAAGAGACGACATTTAACTGAAACTATTGACGGTTGTGCAACGTTTTATCAAGTGAATGAGTTTGATTTGATAAGATGGTGGTCGATAGGTTTGAGATACCAAGACAACATTGCCCTGCATGTTCAGCTTTCGTTCAAAAAAACTAATCAACGTGTGGTCATAGCTAATACCCACATTCATGCAAATCCACAAATGAGTGAGATAAAGTTGTGGCAGGTTGATTGTTTGCTCAAACAGTTGGAGAATGAATTGGAGCAAGAGAATGAGTCTGTCTCTGATATTCCTCTTGTAATATGTGGGGACTTCAATTCTTTGCCGGGAAGCCCTGCCCACTCACTTCTTATCAAAGGCTTTGTCCATATTTTACGCAAGGAATTTCGCCATACATTACCGTTAGCAAGTGCTTATTCTTCATATTTTCAATGCAATGCTTTGCAGGACGACATTCATAAAAAAATGGATCGTGAAACCGGGGAGCCCCGTTTCACTAACTTCGTGAAGAATGACCGGGAAACATTTAAGGGAACATTGGATTACATTCTCTACAGTACCACCAAGTTGAGAGTGGTGTCGTTACTGGAGTTGATCGACGAGGATGAGGTGAAGCAAGGTGGGCTTCCTACTGTTAATCGCTCTTCCTATCACATACCAATTGCAGCCGAGTTTACTTTCAACTCGCTTCCCAAACCGCAGTAAATAGTTAATCAGCTTTCTTTATTTTGTCGAAACATTTCGCTGGAAATATTTTTCTCAACCTGTTTTTTGGAACATAATTATTATTCTGAGATTTTTGAAACACATTTATTACTCTTGTTTTTAAAACATATTTCTATATAATGTCAACCCTGCTTACACTTAGCTGGATAAAATTTTATTAATTTAGTTTTTTTAAAACATATTATTGTATAATGTCCTAGCTTGTCTAAGTTATTATTGAAGGTTTTATTGTTTTAAGCTTTAAGTTTTTCAAATTATATGGTTTTTATTGCAAAAGAATAAGACTAAAATACTTGATTATGCATTTGCTTGGTTTTTATGGAAATATTTATCTTTGGATAAATTTGGTTTGGGAGGTTTTTCCTTTCTTAAAACCCTGCCACATTCTTATCAAATTTCTTGAGCTACATGAGACAGAAGGTTATGCAATGCAAGCTCAATGGAGTAGAGAATATCCTTTTTGGGGATTCATAGAGGGTCTAAGGCCAAATTAATTCGTTTGTCTAAGATATGAAAGAGGGATCAAGATCAACCTAGGACAGGTTACCCAAAAAGGAAAGCCCAGAGCTAACAATGGCAACAACTTGAGGGATAGGGGAAAAAGAAGGATCCAAGGAATAGTTAGAATTATTAACATTCATGGGAGGATTTTCATGTTGATTATTGATTTGATCATTAATATGAGAATAATTAATTTGGTCAGCACAATGTGGATTATTTTACCTTCATAGAAGTAATGACATCTCTTTAAGTAGTTGGAATTCTCTTCTTTGCATCAATAGGATTTGCTGGTAGAATTATCGTTTGCTAGGGTTTGCGCTTTCCTTCAATTTTTCATTCTCTTTTCGCAAATAGATTAGCTTCCTTTGAGTTATCTTTCATCCATCAATTAAAAAGCTTCTTCTAAGAGCTCATAGAAGTTGGCTTAAGCTCCTAGCTGACTTGTGCCAGGTGACCAAGTGACAGCTATGACAAGAGCTAGTTCTTGTGCATACAGCACCGTCGCTTCCAAGTTTGTTACGAATCAAAGTCCTAGCTATTCTAATCTAACTAATTATGCAAGAGTATCTTAGCATTTCAATTCTGTAATTTCAATTTTGCAAGCGTAGCTTAGCATTTCAATTCTGCAATTTCAATTCTGCAAGCGTAACTTAGCATTTCAATTCCACAATTTCAATTCTGCAAAGTAGATTAGTCCTTCCCTACTTTCATTTCAATTCCTCCTTTTCATTTCAGCAAGATAGTTAGTTGCAGTTCAATCTATTTTAGTTTTGCAGGTACCAGAAGAAAAAGAAACAAAAGCAATCAAAAGTATTTCCATTTCATGCCTCCTATGAACAGAGATAAAACGACAAATTCTTACCCAACACCCCCACCACATCACTGAATCAACCTTCTCTCTTCTCTGGTGACAGTGAGCCAGAAGAACCTATAGGTGAACCTCCTGAGATATACAAAGATCCTATAACATAATAAGAGTTAGAGAACACTCCATCTAAAGCCATGCCTGAAAACCGAAACAGTAGAAGAGAAGATGAGAGAATAGAAGGTGACTTTCCCATCCAAGAGACCAATGGAGACATGAAAATGAAAAACACAAGTCCCTCTGCTTTACCTCACTTCCATGGATTGACTACTGAAGACCTTGATACCTTCCTGTTTGAGTTTGTTGTCCTTTGTCGAACTTACGACTATGTTGAGGACGAGCAAAAGTTGAAACTCTTTCCCTCTACCCTCAAGGACGCAGCATTACGCTCGTTCATGGGGTTACCTGGAAACAATATCACCACTTGGGCTCAGATGTAGCAACCTTTCAATGCCAAATACCAGGACTACTATAGGTCCAAGGAAACCAAGGGAGAAATCTTTCAGATGACCAGGGAAGTGATGAGTCCTTAGAAGACTACGAGGAATGGTTCCAACTTAGTTATAAACGGGCCAGGTGCACACTTGACTCGGAATCTCTGAAGTTGGTTCTGCTCCGAGGAGTCCCTGAAGACCTTCTGGACACCCTTAACATGCTGGCTGGAGGGGACATCTACCAACTACCTTATGAGGGCATAAAGACCATGTTTAGAAATCATTCTAGGGCAGCCTGGAAGAGAGGTAGGGGGAATCATCTTTCATCTAGTACCATTTTCTCCAGGCATGAGTTTACTAACCAGATGGAAGACCTCAAGAGTGAGATGAGAGAGACTATTGCCATGCAACTTGATACATTTTGAATTCAGCAAAAGAAAGAGGAAGCTGAGAGGGATTTGTCCATTTTTTGTCCTAGATGCACGAGGAAGCATCCTAAGAACGAATGCCTGTTGCACTCAGTAGAGGTATGTTTCATTTGTGAGGAAAGCCACCCCACCGACCAATGCCCTACCTTGCTTGGATTTAAAGCCATGTACCTAGGGACTGAGGTGGCTACTGAGCCTCTCTACTTCCTCAACGAAAGAATGCTACATGGAACCAGGCCTTACCAGCAGGGGATGCAAGGGACATCCCAAGCTTATTATAACCCCAACCAATCGCTCATATACCTTCTTGGGCCCCCCCTGCTCAACCTTCTTGGTCCGCACCTCCTCTGTGGTCTTATCCATCTCCATACCATACTCAACCTCCTTCTCATTCGTTTCACTCTCATGACCAGCCACAACCTTAGTGGAATGCACCTCAACTGGGGTGGAGGCCCCAATACAACACCTCCCGCAATTTTGCCTCCACCACCGGTTCAACCACAACCATTACCTCCTGCTCCTCCAAGACAACCCCAGATGTCTGCTCAACCGAACCCGAACCCCAACAAGAGACAGGCCCAGCAGGTATATACTGGGTTGACAACATGCCCTACCTATGTTGTGGAGATCTAGGAGATCAACCTACGATCTGGGAAGGTCCTTCCAGAGTGCCAACCTCCTCCCCTAGAGGAGGAGGAGGAGAAATAGGAAAGTGAACCCAAAGCCATTCCACCATTTCCTGAGGGACTCACAGTAACCACACAACCTAAACCAGAAGAGATTGAGCATCTAGGAGAACTCAAGTAGTTGTGTGAGAAAATACCACTTCTCCAGGCCATAAAAGATGTACCGATATACAACAAATTGATTAAGGAGAAGTGTTTCAGGCACCCAGGGAGGCGAAAGAGAGATGCCTCAACTACCAATGTCATAGGACAACTGTCCGATCTTATGTTGAGGCAAGTAATCTGTCCAAAGTATTTGGGCCCTGGGAGTCCTATAGTTGATGTCCACATCAATGGCACCATCATACCCCACAGCTTGATTGATTTAGGGGCCGCCATTAATGTGATGATCAGGGACACCATGCTTAAGCTCAACCTTCAAAGTTCCTTAAGGAAGACCTCGACAGTGCTACAATTGGCAGACTGCTCCACCATGACTCCCAAAGGGATTGTGGAAGATTTCTTGGTCTCTATTGAATCCTGGGAGTTACCTGCAGACTTCTTGGTCCTTCAGCGAAAGGCAAAACTCACTAGATATCCCCTCATTTTGGGAAGGCCTTGGCTAGCTACTACGGATGCTTACATCAACTGTCGAGCAGGGAGCATGACCATCAAAAATGGGCCTATGTCCAAACAGCTGGTCTTATACCCTCCTGCCCAACCTCTACTAGAACATGAGTTATCCCTCTAGCTGGAAGAAGGAGAAGAGGATGAGGTCTTCTCTGCACCATTATGCATAGTAGAGGCAACCAGGGGAGGTCCTCAAACTGAGGATGATTTGATTGAGAATTTAATCCAAAATCCTTCCCCCGATGCACTATCCTTGGAAAAGTTGGTGGAAGATGCCCAAGCGAGTGCTTCAGTGGACCTATGTGTGACTGATCCGACCACTCCCAGAGTTAATAATGTGGAGTTTGGCCCCGAAGGAACTTTAAAGATCAGCACCTCTCTCTCTCTCCCTCTTAGAAAAAGGAACTATGTAGCCTGTTGACCCGCTATTTGGAGGCTTTTGCTTGGAGTTACAAGGAAATGAAAGGAATCCATCCCTCGGTTTGTACCCATCATATCTACATTAAGGAGGACTGTAAACCAGTCAGGCAACCTATAAGGAGAATGAGTCCAACCCTTAAGGAAATTGTTAAATAAGAAGTGAAAAAATTGTTGGATGCAGGACTCATCTACCCCATCTCGGACAGCGGATGGGTTTCCCCTCTGGTGTTGGTACCTAAGAAAAATGGGAAGTGGAGAATCTGTGTGGACTACAGAGAACTGAATGAAGCCACCAAGAAATACCACTCCCTTTGCCTTTCATAGATCAAGTTTTGGATGGATTGGCAGGAAAGAAGTTTTTCTCTTTCCTAGATGGGTTCAGCGGGTATAATCAGATCCAAATCAGCCCGGTGGACCAAGATAAGACCACCTTCACATTTCCATGGGGTACCTTTGCCTACCAAGTCCTTCCCTTTGGGCTATGCAATGCCCCTGCCACCTTCTAGAGAGCTGTATTGAGCATCTTTGCTGAGTTGGTTCATGATTTGGTGGAAGTCTATATGGATGAATTTACTCCTTACGAGTCTAGCTTCCAAGAAGCCTTGTCCAAACTGGGAAAAGTTTTAAGCAAGTGCATTGAGATTAACCTGTCCCTCAACCCTGAAAAATGTGAATTCCTGATGACTGAAGGGACCATGTTGGGTCATACCATTTCTCGCCAAGGATTACAGGTGGATCCAAATAAAATTGCTATCATCAGGAATGTTCCACCTCCTCAGAAGGTAAGAGATGTTCAGATTTTCTTAGGTTTAACAGGATATTATAGAAGATTCATTAAAGACTTCAGTAAGCTAGCCTCGCCATTGTTTGGTCTCCTAGGAAAAGATGTTGAGTTTAAATGGACTGACGATTGTCAGAGGGCTCTGAATGAGTTGAAGGATAAGTTAGTGTCCGCCGCGATTTTGAGAAGCCCAAACTGGGCCCTACCTTTCCACATCCACATTGATGCCTCGAACAAAGCCATAGTGGCAGCCTTAGGACAAGTTGAAGAAAAACTTCCATATGCCATATACTTTGTCAGCAAAAACTTATCCAATGCAGAAATGAATTATACTGTAACTGAGAAAGATTTTCTGGCCGTGGTCCATTCCCTGAACAAGTTCTGACACTACATCATTGGCTATAAAACATTTGTACATACTGACCAAGCTGCAATTAGATATTTAATGAATAAGTCTAATGTGAATGCTCGTATTATTAGATGGTTGTAGCAGTTTGATTTGACTATCGTTGACAAACCAGGTAAAGAAAATGTTGTTGTTGACTTCTTGTCTATATTAGATTTGCTTGCAGGTGAAGAAGGAATAGTGGATGGCCAGATGCTAGATGAACATCTGTTTGCTATCTCAATACTCTCTCTGTGGTTTGCTGATATAGCAAACTACCTAGTCTCAACACAGTTCCCTCTGCATCTATCCTGAAAGGAGAAGAGCAAAATCGTGAGGAAGAGTGCCTCATTCACTTGGATCGGGGGCAACCTGTTCAAACTTGGCCCCTATCAGATCTTAAGGCGTTGTGTAAGGGAGGAGGAAGTCTTTGACATCCTCCTAACCTGTCACGATGGGCCCTGTGGAGGAAATTTTGCAGCCAAGACGACTGCCATAAAAATTCTACAGGCAGGCTATTATTGGCCCACTCTTCATCAAGATGTCAGACGATATATCAGCCAATGTGATCGATGCCAGAGGATGGGGAAACTGAATCCAAGGGACGAAATTCCTCTCCAAACTCAAGTGACCGTTGAGCCATTTGAGAAGTGTCTTATGGATTTTGTGGGTCCTATCAACCCTCCTTCAAGGGAAAGGTCTTACATCATTCTGTGCATAGACTATCTAACAAAGTGGGCAAAAACCAAGGCAATCAAAGAACCGACAGAAGAAAAGGTGGCCGAGTTTTTAAGAGAAAACATCTTCTACAAATTTGGCTACCCAAGAGAGTTACTCACCGATCAAGGAAGGCAGTTCACCTCCAACCTAATTGAAGACTTGCTCGCTCATCACAAGATCAAGTGTAGGACTTCCACCCCATATCATCCTCAAGAAAATGGGCAGGTGGAAGTCACCAATAGAGCATTAGAAGGGATTTTGACTAATTTGGTGAGCAGCAGTAGAAACGATTGGGCAGATCGCCTGGTTGAGGCCACTTGGGCCTACAACAGAACTTGGAAGCCCACAACTAGTTTCACACCTTATGAGCTGGTCTATGGGAAGAGAGCTTTGATGTCAATCAAGTTCGAGTACAACACATTGAGGATGGTAGCTCAGCTGGACCTAGATATCAACCATGCTCAATAAGGAAGGTTATTGCAGTTGAATGGGTTAGATGAACACCGAATGCAGGCCCTCCTCCACTCAGAAGTGGTTCAACATCAGAGGAAAATATGGCATGACCAGCACCTTAATGACAAACAATTCCAGCTGGGAGATTGGGCGTTGCTGTATGATTCCAGACATAAGGATTTCAAAGGGAAGCTGAGGACAAGATGGCTAGGACCGTATGCAGTGGAGAAGTGTAATGACAATGGTTCCATCCTTATCCAGACAATTGATGAAGAAGCCATCCCCATGCTCTTCAATGGGCATCGATTAAAGATCTACAGGAAACCTCTTTCGAGGCAAAAGTTCATCAAAACTGTGAAAAATCATTGCTGGTAATAAGGAAGGGTTCTGCCTCTATTTTGGCCACACCCTAAGCATCATCATAAAAAAAAATTACAATAAAAAAAAGATCCTTGGGTGAAAACCCCTCTGAGGCACCCAAGGCAGGTCGTAGGGGTGAAAACCTCATTGAGGCGCCCCTGTTGTGTCTCTAAAAAAAGAGAATTTGGAATAAAAAGACCCTTGTGCGAAAACCTTTCTGAGGCGCCCAAGGCAGATAATAGGGGTGAAAACCTAATTGAGGATCCCATGTCGTCTCTTAAAATAAAAAAAAAAAAAAAAAAAAAAAAAAAAAAGACAAAAAGAAAAAAGAGAAAAGAAAAAGGAAAAAAGGAAGAAACAGAAAAAACCAGTTTAATCCCCGGAAATTGTTCGAGATTGCAGGAACACAATGCAAAAAGGAGGCCTCCCAACACAAGGACAAGGGTCCCTACCAAGTTACTAGGCATCCTCACATACACTCCCTCCATGAACACCCATTTTTTTCATGGTTCGGACACAATCTAGTCGTTGTTCAACCTTCTACAGGAAGCTACAGGACTTTCTACAGGAAGTTCTGTATTTGTACAGGAAACATCCTGTAGAGCCTTTAGGCAGGCTAAAATCGATTATGGAGAAGGATTTGAAGCTCGAAGTCTGTTGAGGAGGCATGCAACCACTCTTTTCTTCCATCCTCCACTTGTTTCATCTCCTTCCACCACCATTGCACCCATCTAGTTGAATATACCTGCACAGTCATACCAGAACCCTGTTTTCTCAGATAAAAATTTGTTTTCTCAAGTGTAAAATAAAGCATGCAGAGGCTCGCACACTTTAACTGTCAAGGAAACCTAAGGACCCTTCATCCGTGAACACAACTTCGTTTACTTCAGCATGCACCGCATGAGGAAAAACAACTACAAGATGTCCTACAGGAATCCTCTAATAGCTGATCCGGCTGGAGCACAGTCCATGGAGACACCAGCAGCTTTCTTCAAACGAAGTGAGTGCATGCCGCATTCACCGCCGGAAATTCGGGTCTCAAGGTCTTGGAACTAGCATAAGCCAAAGGAAGAGGAGCTCTAGCACTCGTGCACAAAGCAGCAACAAGCAGATCATGTATTCCCCGTCCTGGAACTTGAAAAAAAAACAACATCCACAGCTGCATAGGTAAGTGCCTAACCTTATTTCATCAAATTACATAAACTATACTCTAAAATTTGCAAGACTGTGAGAACGAGTGGATTGAACAAGTTGGTGGCCATTCAACTGGCCACCCACAGCCAGTCAGACGGCCTCGTAGGATCTGAATAAGCTTGGCTATGCCGAAAAGACAGGAAGTTGACACGTGGGAAGTGTCCAGTCAGGGAGAATCGATAGTATGATAGAAATGGCAGCGGTGTATGTAGAGGGAAGGATTCAGCGGTCAGGGACACGCCGAGGAATGATGGCTGTGACGTCAGCCAACAGATCAGCCGGGATAGCTCACCGTTGCAACATGAATTCCGCAGCAATTCAAAATTAGCCGGTCGAATAACTCATGATAAGCTACTGTCATTCGCACTCACAACCGTTTTGTAGCCGAGTATGTGTCCTCCTCCTCTGCAAGTTGTTAGCCCGAGCTTCGCAGTCTGTTCTAACGTCCTCCCATAGCTCAGACTTGTCCATAACAACCGTAACGTCCTCCAGAAGCCAAGAAAGATTTCTACAGGAAGCTGCGCTACAAGAAACCCAGCATATAAAGGAGCTTGGACTGTTCACGTGGAGGGTGGAAATTCGCAGTCAGGTAGGCTCGAACATACCTTTCCCATGCAAAATAGTTCAAGAGGTGTTGAATTTGACATACTGAGGGGGTAGAGAAAATGTAAATGCAAGTCTGTCTGTGAATCCAAAAGCCGTTTCCTTATCGTTGCATGAAATTTTCTTCATGGTTTGCATCCAAGATTTTCTCCACGAGTCTTGAGTTAAATTCCTCCTGTAGAGAAGTGCGACACTTTCAAGGCTAATCGGTGGAAAAACCGTGAATTTTATATGATTATGTGTATGTTGGAGACATAGTTCTGCACTCTATTTAGAGACATCCAGAGTCTTCCTTCTATACATGAGCAGTCAAGTTTCAAAACAAATAAATTGATACGAAGAGGCCTGCAGATACCATTCTCAACGGTCAGAGAAGGAAACACACCTAGATTTCCCTTTCTGCTCAGAATTCAAGCAAAAACAGAGTCTTTTTCACCATGCCAGAAGGGTTTATCAGAAAAGAACCCTTCGTCTCCAAGAAATTACGGGAAACCCCTGAGGTGGTGGACTTATATTGCCGTGCACACTAGATGACATTCTGTGACAAGCTTCAACTTCACGATGATGAAATTACAGAAGAATTCCTAAGGTCCGTAAATCCGAAGTCAAAACACTAGCCACTGTCAACTTCAGAGGATTGACCGTCAGTCTCACCCCACAGCTCATTAGCGGAGTCACTGATCTACTGAAGGGGGTACCGTGGGATAAGGAGAAGAGAAAATTGGGTCAAAAAGCTAAAAACGAGTTCCTCGTGCTAGAGGAACAATTTTCAGAGGAAAACAATGGGGTCCGAAGAACCAACTTGCAACCGTTCTGGAGCAAAGTCAACCTCTAAATTATGAAGTATATTACATGTGAGGGGCGTTTTAGCATCGTATATGGTTATCATTTTCGGTTGCTAACACAACTCAGACACCAAATGGACCTACCCTCGGAACAAAAATTGAGCATTCCCTACTTCCTCATACAATCTTTGATTGAGTGTGCCACAAAGCTGAGGGAGGGGACACCAGACCAGCTGGCCCATCATGGGCTTATCAAGCTCCTCGTGGAAGATGCACTCCATACTTACACTGTCCCTGTCTCCTGGGAATTTTTTGAGAATATGTCTAAGGATGATGACATCCAAATTTTGGCCTAGGAGCTCACATCCTCTAGTAGTGAGGAAAAGGAGCACACTGAGGCAGAGAAGAAAGCTAAAGGTCATGAAACCTAGGCCAAAACACCAAAAAAAAAACAGAAAAAAACACAAGAAAAAGGCCAAGCTGCTGAGGCCAAAATAGTGGGTGGTAAAATAACACAAACACCGAGGGAGAAAAGGCTGCAGAGTAGGGAAGAAAGGACTGAGAAGGTCCAAGCCAGTGAAGGCACCCCTAAGGCAGCCTCAGCCAAGCTAAAGTAAAAAGCACCCTCAGCCAAGTAGGCTAAAACAGTGCCAACTGGTTCTACAGGAAGCCAGAAAATGGCCACTACAGGACTTTCTACAGGATGTCTGAAGGGGGGGCAACAGAAGGAGAAATCGACCGAGATTCTAGCTAGGGAGGCAGCAGCTGTGCTGGCCACACTAACCACATCCCCCAAGCAGAAGGAAAAGCGAAAGAGGGAGACTCCCGTGTATTTTAAAGCAAGAAGGATTGTGAGGATTAAGACTACCAGACCCCAACCTCCATCAAAAGAGCCAATCACAATTGTGGATACTCCTACCACACCAAAGGTGAGGTCCCCCTCCAAGGCATCCATCACTTATGATCGGGGAAGCGTGAAGACATCCTCATGGAAGGAAAGGATGGAGAAATTAAACTTGGAGGCCTCTCTACAAGATGTCGAGGTTGCTCTATAGGAAAATTTTGCTAGGCTGAAAGAGACTGAGGAGATGGAGGAAAGAGCAGCCACGTCATCACAGGAGGAGGAGAAGACCGATACCATTATTGAACCAAGCCCCCAGCCTAGTCTGTGCTCTTATTATAACTTCTTAGAGGTTGGAAAAATCATTTCTCAAAAATTCACAATGCCAATTTTTCTAGCACTAGAGGAAGAAAGAGTACGAACCCACACTTGGATGAAAATCGCTAAATCCAAGGGGCTACCAGATATAGGGCCTCTAGAGGAAAATCTCAAGGAAACCCAAAGGGAATTGGAAAAAGTACGACATGTGGAAAGCTCCCAACAGGCCAAGTTAAGAGAAGAGAATGAGCTACTTAGACAACAACTACAACTACAAGGACAGAGGAAAGAATAGGACACAGTAGCCAAGGACACCACAACAGAGCCTCAAGGAAAAGAAGGAATACAAGCTGATCTTGAGGAACTAAACCGACAACTAAAAGAAAAGGAATTGCAAGCAGTGATAGAGATACAATCTCTAAAACAACAGATGCAAGAAAAGGCGGCATAACTGGCCTGCATGGCCAGTTGGGCAATGGAATCTCTACAATGTAGACAGCCGGCGAAATCCTATGGCCTATACCTCAAGGATCAGTGGCTACAATTCCAAATCAACACGTTGGCACATAGGGGTATCTCCCAAATCCACAACCCCCAGTAGTTCATGGATTTATGTAAGCACAGTTCATCGGAAGATAAGGCCAAGCTATCAGATTTTTACCTTCACAATTTGGCCCTTCCAAACATAACCTCGTGGGACCCCAACACAGTAGTAGGGGACATGCAACTGATAGCAATGACCTCATGGTTAAACAACGAAGAAAAGAGAGTGGCAGAGGTCAGAAATGTCATGGATCAAGAACTACAAGAACCACTGCTGATTAGAGCAGAGCCAGGGGACCCCACAGCATTGATATCCGCCCACCAACACCTAGCAACCAACTCTCAAGCTTTGTTAGAGTACATGGATCGACAGGCTGAGGCCATAGCACACTTTGAGGATATGGAGCGATTATTGGGGGACAATTGTGTTCATGTTTACACCCGTAGGTTGAACACATTGTCCCACAGCCTCAAAATCAGGGAATATCACACTCCAACTAGAATGAGGGAGGCCTTGGCACGAGTGCCTCTCTACAAAAGGTCTATGCAGAACCTCCAGGCCAGCTGGATAGGCCTCAAGTAAAGTCCACCTTTGCTTTTGGGATTGTTAGAAGGAGGCATAGAAGAAGAAAAGCATAAGAAGTGGGAAGAGGTGGAAAGGAAGGCCAGATTCCATGACAGTGAAGAGGATACTACTTCAGAAGCCTGGGATGTGAGGGAGGTGATCAAAGCAATTAAGGACGAGGAGTTGGACTAGTTGCTCAGAGGATGAGCAACCCTTTTAGCAGGGGGTGATGATGAGCCCCAAATTAGGTAACTTATTGGGCTCATTTGGCCTAATTATCCTTTTTCAATCCTTGTTTCAATCCTTTTTCATTCTTTCATTCTACGAATAAGGGTAGTGACTCTTCCTAGGTGGCTAACACGTGCTTATTTCAGGTTTTTTGACACATGTTGGAGCAAAACCGAGCAATCATGGGTTCGAAGACAAGCAAGCTTGAGGTGTGGATTCGTAGGGGGGTTGTCTATGACATTAAATAGCCCTTCCTTGGGATCTTCACCCCCAACTCCGAGCTCCAAAGGCCACCAAAACCGGATCTTGAAGGTAGCCAAATAGATTTTGGAAAGGGACTGTCTACTCACAGTTTGGACAACCAAGTCCCATAGATTTAGGAGGCCAGCTAGGGCCCTCGTGGTGTATAAATGATAAGGCCTTAGCCTTCGTAAGGGACTTTTGAAACCATTCCATACTTTTTGCACTACAATGCTATTAGCTTTAGCTTGTTCTCTTGTAGCCATTTTGGCATAACTCTTGACTTATGACTATTTTTTGATAAATGAGAAGGAGTCCGATTTTATAGCAACTCTGAGTTTTCTATAGGAACCGTATCTCTCAGGGTTGGGCCCAACCTGAGAGCGTAGGGTCTCCTTTATGTACAACTATCTTTCCTTTATGATTCGTTGTTTTCCATTTATGCATTTGCAAACGTATTTTTGTCAGGCAGATTTAGTTGTGTTGATTAACTAGGTCACTGTTTATGAATAGAATTGTTTCAGATGTTTAGAATAGATTGATAGGATAATAACAGGGGAAAAAGCTCCAGAAAAGGGTCGAAAAGACTTTCGGTTTAACCTCTTCCTTATTGGATCAGCGGCTGGAATTCAAGTAACCGTGTTGTCCCAACAAAAACACTAGTTTGCTTGACCATGCAATCCTTAGTGTATTGTTTTCATTTGCGGAAGTTGGTTATGTGTTCAAATATCTGAAATGTTTCATTGCATAGTTTATATACATTATTCTCTTTCAAATAAAGTTCTTGTTCATTCACTCTATTGTTAGTTAGATTATATTAGCTAGGACTTTGATTATTTGCAAGACTTTGTTGATTCAGTTGAATGTAGATTGTGTAGAGCATCTCTACCACTCTTTCATCCAAGTAAGCTTCATCAGAGCCATCTATTCCATCTCCTAGCTAGGTTCCTCATCTCACATCTATCCTTTTTCCCACGTAAGCCTACCTTTTTGGTGCAATCATTGGTTCAGCCTTCTTTGAGCCAAGTCAGCCTTCTACACCTTCTCACCACTCCATCCTCCAGTCCCTGGGTCACTTCAGACCCCTATATTACTTCTATATCCATTCATGCATCTCCCCTCACTCACCCATCCTCTAAAATCCAATTTTAAAACATCTTGTAGAAATTTCTGAACATCCTGTAGAAATTCTTGAACATCCTGTAGAACCCCAGCAGACTTTCTATAGAAGCTCACAAATGATGTTTCTTGATAGCCAAACTTTGTGAAACTCTCTGAAAGGGTGTTAGGGACTCCTTAGACCCTCTCTAAACCTTCCCAACCTTTTCCAAGAATTTCGCCTCCTTTATCCACACCTGCACAGTAAAAAATAGTGAAAGCATATGCATGATGAAACTCATCACTTAATCAAAAATACAAAAAGATGTTTTCTTAGGATAGAGGTAGTCTAGGCACATGTATTTTACCTTCATAGAAGTAATGGCATCTCTTTCAGTAGTTGGCATTCTCTTCTTTGCATCAGTAGGATTAGCTGGTAGAATTAGGGTTTGCTAGGGTTTGCGATTTGCTTCATTTTTTAAATCTCCTTTCACAAATAGATTAGCTTTCGTTGAGTTATCTTTCATCCATCAATTAAAAAGCTTCTTCTAAGAGCTCATAGAAGTTGGATTAGGCTCCTAGCGGACTTGTGCCAGCTGACCAAGTGACAGCTCCGACAAGAGATAGTACTTGTGCATATAGCACCGTTGCTTCCATGTTTGTTACGAACTACCAGGCTGATAAAAGTAAAGAAGGGAGTCCCAGGAGTTGCAACATTATTGTTGCAATACTAGAGCCCACCAGAAAGATCAAAACTATTCTCTTGTGACGAAGCTTGCGAGGTAATATTTTGACCATTTAGCAATTGGATCATAAAATTCCTGATAATCCTCTTTAAAACGCAAAAATATTTGGAAAGATGAATTTTCAATTGGAGGCATGTGATTACAATGAGAATCTTGTGAGGGAAAATAGATTCTGATCATATTCAGTAGTCATGTCGAGATAATGAGGACCTGACATAACAAACACGAAATGCTGAAGTTCCTCAACAACTCGACGAATACTCGAATAGTGTGATGTTAAACCATAAATATTGAATCGTGTAAAACAATTTTCATTTGATGTGTTAATGGGAAAATAGTAAGTTGAATGACAATCATCAGACATAGAATCATGATTAGATTAGTTGGTTAAAGAACTAGATTCCTAATTTCTTATTAACAAAGATAAACCAATTTTGACAAATATGTGGATGCTCTGAATAATTGAACCAACTTTCTTGTAGGGAGAATGTGATGAATCATTTTCCTGGAACTAGTGATGAATTATGCAAGCATCATAATCATCGAAAGAATTTAAAAGGTATGCCAATACAACAAACACATGGGACCAATCAAGACATAGTGAGGGAAGACAAATTTGATTTACCTAACCACTTGTGCATTCATTATCATTGAAGAGGATTTTAGGTGTGATAAAGGGAAATATTTACAATACAACATTCATAAGGAAAGCTAGCAATTGATTTGGTGATTACTAAGAAATTAATATGATAGTCATGATCCCTTTAGCCAAATATGTTCTTTTGAGTGATCAACTTCGCAATTCCATGACTCTATGAGAGATACACATTCCAAACCCGAGGTTGATGCGATATATTTGCATGAAGATGACTGAACTGAAAAAGATTCTAGAACTCGTTGAAAAGTAAAATCTTGAATATTTTAAAGATTACATCCGGAATGCCAAACATTTTTCAAGAAACAAATTTTCATCAAGTGAAACCTTGTAAAGAGAATGATTGTGCAGGAGAAACTAGATATGACTTAGTCTATGGGGCTTACGAGGGCCGCAAGATCATGATATAACCATCGATGGAAGTTGAAATTCCTTAACTCTTTCATGGGTCCTAGAACTTTCCAAGATTGTAAAATAGCATTTTGAATATTCAACCAAATCATGCATGGTTTGAGGATAACTGCTACACGTAACAAGCCTATTTAAAAAATCCATGTAATAAAAGTTAATAAATGTAAAATTATAACCATGGTCATGGGACATGTATTCCAAGCTGAATGTTGCAAAAAACATCCTAGTGTGTGTGTTCATTTGGTTGATTATGGATATAAAAAGTTGACAAAGGTAATGTTAAGGGCTTCGGAAGACAAAGTTGAATTTAATGGCATTTAGGTATGAAAACAATGGAAATTATGAGAAAAATAAAGTGAAAGGTCACATGTTGCATGCAAGGAGGAAAATTAAGGAAAATAATTAAAACTTAATAACATAGAGGCCTTATTAATAAAAAAGGCTTCTAAGCATCAATTCATGGGTTTGGTCATTTAAGAATTTTGTAAGTCTATTTTGGAGCTCTCATTTTATTCTCTCCTCCACATACTCTTGGATACTTGGAGTATTTTTTGATAAATCTTGAACGAGTTTGGTATTCTTGGGATTTGGAGCAAGAAGATGAAGGAAGAGCAGGAAAGTGGAAGAGGATATTGTGACCAACAAATACAACAGGTTTTTCTTGTAGGTAATTTGTTTCATGTATAGTGTCCTTATTGGTTTTGGCATGCATGGCATATGCATGTGGTTTCTTCGTCATGTTTTTCATTTCCATGGAGGATTTCCTGGATTAATAATGGCTTTTCCTACATTTTCCATTTCCTAGATAGCCATCGTGTTGTGGGAGACTTTCCATTTTGTTTTTTGGTTGGTTGTCATGCTCTTTTGGTTGTGGGTTGAGTTATTAGTTATTGGAATCTTCTTTCGAGAAACATTCTCGAGACCTATAAAAGTTTGGGTTGAGTTATTAATTCTGAAGCCTTGGTTGGAAAAATTCTATGGAGCCCTTGGTGGGTTGAGTTCTAATCTTAGAGCCTTGGTTGGAAAAAGACTCTAGAGTCCAATAACAATTGTGGTTGAGTTATTAATCTTGGAGCCTTGGCTGGAATAGACCCTCTAGACCCCTCGAAATATTTGGTAGAAATTAATATGATGAGGGGCAATCACTTCGACTGTGAAGACGAACCACTGGTTGAGGATTGAGGTGATTTGGCCTTTGGAAGCCCATATATATTTTATAAAGCGAATGAGTTTGATTTGATAAAATGGTGGTGGATAGGTTTAAGATACCAAGACAACATTGCCCTGCATATTCAGCTTTCTTTCAAAAAGACTAATCAACGTGTGGTCATAGCTAATACCCACATTCATGCAAATCCACAAGACAGTGATATAATGTTGCAGGTTGATTGCTTGCTCAAAAGGTTGGAGAATGAGTATGTCTATGATATTCCTCTTCTAATATGTGGGGACTTCAATTCTTTGCCGGGAAGCGCCCCCCACTCTCTTCTTATCAAAGGCTTTGTCCATAGTTTACACAAGGAATTTCGCCATACATTACCGTTAGTAAGTGCTTATTCTTCCTATTTCAATGCAATTCTTTGCGGGCAGACATTCATAAAAAAAAAATGGATCGTGAAATCGGAGAGCCCCATTTCACTAACTTCGTGAAAAATGACCGGGAAAAATTTAAGAGAACGTCGGATTACATTCTCTACAGTACCACCAAGTTGAAAGTGGTGTCGTTATTGGAGTTGATTGACGAGGATGAGGTGAAGCACGGTGGACTTCCACTGTTAATCGCTCTTCCGATCACATACCAATTGCAGCCGAGTTTACTTTCAACTCGCTTCCCAAACCGCAGTAAATAGTAAATAAGCTTTGTTTATTTTGTCGAAACATTTCGCTGGAAATATTTTTCTCCATCTGTTTTTTGAAACATAATTATTATTCTGACATTTTTGAAACATATTTATTACTCTGAGCATTTTAAAACATATTTTTGTATAATGTCAGCACTCCTTACACTTAGCTGGATAATATTTTATTAATTTAGTTTTCTTAAAACATATCACATTATAGTTTTTCTAAGTTATTACTGAAAGTTTTATCGTTTTAATTTTTTAAGTTTTTCAAATTATATGGTTTTTTATGTCAAAAGAATAAAATTAAAATACTTGATTATTTATTTGCTTGCTTTTTATGGAAATATTTTTCTTAATCGAGTCTTTTGAAAGATATTTATTACTCTGAGGTTTATGAAACATATTTATTACTCTAGTTTTCTAAAACATATTTCTGTATAATGTCAGCCCTGCTTACACTTGGCTGGATAACATTCTATTAATTTAGTTTTTTTAAAACATATTATTGTATAATGTCCTAGCTTATCTAAGTTATTATCGAAAGCCTTATCGTTTTAACCTTTTATGTTTTTCAAATTATATGGTTTTTATGGCAAAAGAATAAAACTAAAATACTTGATTATTCATTTTCTCGGTTTTTATGGAAATATTTTGCTTAATCTAAGTTTTTTAAACATATTTCTGTATAATATCAACTCTGCTTACACTTAGTTGGATAGCATTTTATTAATTTAGTTTTTTTAAAACATATTACTGCATAATGTCCTAGTTTGTCTAAGTTATTATTGAAAGTTTTATTATCTTAACCTTTTAAGTTTTTCAAATTATATAGTGTTTTATAGAAAAAAAAATAAAATGAAAATATCTGATTAATCATTTTCTTGGTAGATTATCATTTTACACCAGTCACTCTTTTGTCTTTTTATATTTTTAAAATTTTTGTTATGTTATATTTTTGTTTTTTATATACATATAATGACTTACTATTGTAGCTTATACATATATTTTAATATTTCAACATTCTATGTCGGTAAGAAATAAATATATTATATAATTTCACAGTAACAATGCATATATATAATATTATTTAAATTTTTAACATAAATTACAATATAAAAATAGTATGAAATAATGATGCTTTCTTACATCCATAATTAGGGAGAAATTAATTAGACATGTCATTATTAATTTGACTAAAAGATATTCTATGATATAATACTGAAGCTGAAAGAAAACGGTCATTTAGGGCTGCCGAGAGCAGAATATTTTGGAATAAGTACTTTCCCTAGTATGAGATTAGCAAGCTGACCTATGACATGGAGATTTTGTGGGCACCGGTTTCTTATTTCATATAGGCAGATATTGTGAAATGCTTCGACAGCCTCGATAATGAGAAAATATTGAGATCAGTCAAATCCTTGCCCCCCGCAATTATTATATGAAATATTTTCCATCGTCTTTAACATTAACCTTTTATACATGATGTGATTTAGAATCTATAATATAGATAATATTTTATAATTATAACATTTATGTTTTGATTGGCTTATTTTGATATTTTTTTATATAATTAGTTAAAAAAATAAAATATTTCAGCATGTCTTTTATAAAAGAGGTTTTAATGAATTTACCGATAAATTAATTGATGGGTCAATGGGGAATTTATCTAGGATTTTGTAGGAACTTGAAGAAATAAGATCAAGCAATTTAGATTTATAGTCACAGGAATTCATGATGATAGTGGAATTACCTTTATCTTCTTTGAGGACAATAACATTAGGGTTATCATTAAGATTTTCAATGGCATGGACTTCATCTTTGGATAAATTTGGTTTGTGAGGTTTTTCCTTCCTTAAAACCCTTCCACATTCTTATCATATTTTTTTAGTTACACGAGACAGAGGGTTTTGGCATACAAGCTCAATGGAGTAGAGAATATCCACTTTGGGGATTCATAGAGGGTCTAAGGCAAAAATAATTCGTTTCTGTATGGTATGAAAGGAAGAGGGATCAAGATTAATGGAGGAAAGGTTACCCACAAAGGAAATCCTAGAGCTAATAATGACAACAACTAGAGCGATAGGGGAAGAAGAAGGATACAAGGAATATTTAGGATTATTACCATTCATGGCAGGATTTTCATGTTGATTATTGATTTGTTCATTAATATGAGAATAATTAATTTGGTCATCACAATGTGGATAGTTAATTTGATTATTGATTCGATCATTAATGTGGTGATAATAATTTTTATTACGAAATTGATCAACAATGTTTTCACTATTTATTTGATTATTACTAATTTGACTATTAATAGTATTATTAATTTGTATATTAATAGTATTATTATTATTATGATAAGTGGAAATGAAAACATATTGTTATATGAATAATAGTTTGAAAATATCACAAGTGCAACGGATATATACTTGTGACCTCTAAGCTTCACATAATGAGAAATACAATGTTCGCATTTTCTTGGAAATTTTCATCTTCATGAATATCCTAGTTTTGAGAGGTGTACTTACGCTTCATATGTTATTCCACCACCATTTGACATATACAATCTCATCATCAAATAATATTGTAGACTATCCCAAGCTTGTATCATAAAATTACCAAACGAAGGGTTCTGGAAATTCGTCAACCAAAGGTTCTCCCCAATGTGAAGTCCCAATTAGACATCACACCATTTGGAGTAAGATAACCATCCAGCATATCGACCCAGTTGCCATTGGTTCTTGTAGAGTTTCCTTAGCTCTAATAGTCAACAAGAGAGAACAACATGCTACCTTTGAAGGTTTTTTTTATTAAGTAAAATTTCTAAGACACATGTATCCAACGAAAATGATTATCTCCAATAGTGGAGTGTTGGAGCCACTCCTTCCTCCTCAAAAGAACTAGCTTCTCTCTAATGCCTTAAGGGAGGAGGCAAGGTGAAAATGTCCTTTGCTCATACAAAAAGGTCATATATATAAAATTTGATATTGGTGGTGTTAGAAATCCATGAGGCAAGGGTTCTCCCCGATGTGAAGTCGCAATTAGACATCACACCATTAGGAATAAGAACCCCATCAAGCGTATCGACCTAGTTTCGATTTATTCTTATAGATTTTCCTTGCCTCTAACTGTCAACAAGGGAGAAAAACACATGTGTGTTTTCAAGAAGCAAGAATGTGTGCCTAATGACGGTTTAGTTGTAGGTGTGTCAATGTTCTTGTACTCAAAGGAAAGAGTAAAGTAAGCCTCTAAGAGACAAGTAATGGTATAACCATAGTAGAGATACACGCAACCAAGAAGGATCCATCTAACATCCAGTGGAAGAGCCCATGAAATATACGATACGAATGAAAACCAATCAATGAGACATATATGTTAAGTATCTTGTGGAACAGTCCACAACGATTAGACAATAATAACAACCATTACAACAAATTCTAAAAAATAAAAGTACTAAAATAACTGAAATAGTCCAAGTACTTTAGCAGAGATTAAAGAAACGAAGAAATACAAACATTTGCATAACAGACTTACAAATATTCATAATCCATGCATGAAGAACATGATACCCTTCAAGGTTTTTGTTATTAAGTAAAAGTTCTAAGACACATGTATCCAATGAACATCATTATCTCCAATAGTGGAGCGTTGGAGCCTCTCCTTTCTTCTCAAAAGGACTAGCTTATCTCTTTAATGCCTCGTGGGAGGATCCAAGGTAAAAAATTCCTTTGCTCATACAATGAGGGTGTATATGTAACCAGGAAGTGATTATTCACCTTTGTTGTAACTCTTTGACTACCCTCATGGATGGAAGAGGGATTTGAACTAATTAAGGTAAGGGGAGATTGTCCCTCCAGAGAAGCATATATCAGACCTTCGACATTTGTTATCTCATTTAGATTTTTCCCCTTGTCCTTCTCTACTTGATTGGATCAGTTTCAGAACATCGAAAAATAAAATCCCCAGTGCAGGCATGAGGTTTCCATAATATACATGGAGGTCATGGTTTGACACAAGGCTTTCTTAACATAAGCATCATATTTTCTGCCAGAACATCATAAATCAAACTCTGTAACCAACACAAGGAAGAAGGACAAAAAGTTAGCCAAATGTTGCAGTGTTACAAAGTCATTTTCTATTTTTTCACACTCCCTTGGATCCAATAGAGAAACTTCATGCATGGTCTCACAAAATGAAAGGAAATACAACATACATCAAGGAAAAAAGCGAGAAGACAAGACAAAAATGGCTAAAGAAAAACATGATGTGAAACTAGAAGTAGAAAACACAAGGAAAACTATAGGAAGCAAATGTAGGATGGATGTGCAGGTAAACTAAAATGAAACTAGACCCACTCCTAGCCTAAGCAACTAAAGGGTTTGGGTCGTGTATAATAGAATTTCCAATGTAGCCACCTTAATTTTTCCCCGACTGCAATCATAAATATGAAATCAATTTAAACATATATAAAACAACGTGGAAAAGAAAAGATAAGAACTTGATGAACTTTCACAAAAATTTAAAGGTCTTTCTTTTTAGTAGAAATATAGGTCATAGACACCACTTCTAACTAGTTTATATTCTTACCTTTTTTGTGAGGACCGTCATCCAACAAACCTTTGAAGCTTCCCGCAAATGTGTCTCCATATGCACTGAATTCCTTACCAAGTGTGAGGAAAGATCTAAATAATTTTCTTGTGACAGAGCTTACAAGGTAAGACTGTTCCAAAAATTTAGCGATTGGATCATAAAATTCATTATAATCATGTTGAAAACCCGAAAATATTTGGAAAGATGAATTTTCAATTAGAGGCACGTGATTACAATGAGAAACTTGTGAGTCAAAATAGATATGATCATATTCAGCAGTCATGTCGAGATAATGACGACATGACATAACAGACGAGAAAGGCTAAAGTTCCTCAACAACTCGACCAATACTCGAAAAGTGTGATGTTAAGCCATAAAGATTGAATGGTGCTAAACAATTTTCATTTGATGTGTTAATGAGAAAATAGTAATTTGAATTATAGTCATCAGACATAGAATCATGATCAAATGAGTTGGTTGAAGAACTAGTTTCCTAGTTTTTTATTAACAAATATAAACCAATTTTGACAACTCTATGGATGCTCTAAATAATCAAACCAACCTCGTCATAGGCAGAATGTGATGAATCATTTTCCTAGAACTAGTGATGAATTATCTAAACATCACAATCATCAAAAGAATTTAAAGCTATGCCAACACAACAAACACATGAGACCAATCAAGACATAGTGAGTGAAGATGAATTTGATTTATGTGATGACTTGTTCATTCATTATCATTGAAGAGGATTTCAGGAGTGATGAAGGGAAATATTTACAATACAACATTCAGAAGGAAACCTAGCAGTTGATTCGGTGAATACTAAGAAGCTAATATGATAAGCATGATCTCTTTAACCAAATATGGTCTCTGGAGTGATCAGCTTCGCAATTCCCTGACTCTATGAGAGATACACATTACAAACCCGAGGTTGATACGAGATATTTGCATGAATATTACTGAATTGAAAAATATTCTTGAACCAGCTCAAAAGTAAAATCTTGAAAATTTTAAAGATTACATCCGAAATGCCAAACATTTAAAAAAAAAATTATTTCATGAGTGAAACCATGCAAATAGAATTATTGTGCAGGAGAAACCAGATCTGACTTAGTCTAGGGGTCTTACGAGGGTCGTGACATCATGATATAACCATCAATGGAAGTTTAAATTCCTTAACTCTCTTGCAGGTCATAGAACTTTCTAGGATTGTAAAATATCGTTTTGAATATTGAACTAAATCATGCATGGTGTGAGGATAGATTCCACATGTAACAACCCTATTTAAAAAATCCATATAATAAAAGTTAATAAACGTAAAATAATAACCATGGTCACGGGATATATATTCCAAGCCGAATGTTGTGAAAAGCATCCTAGTGTGGGTGTTCATTTGGTTTATTATGGATATGAAAATTGCCAAAGGAAATGGTAAGGGCTTTGGAAGAGAAAGTTGAATTTATTGGCATTTATTTATGAAAGTAATGGAAATTAGGAGAAAAGGAAGGTGAAAGGTAACATGTTACATGTGAGGAGGAAAATTAAGGAAAATAATTTAAAATTAATAAAATACAGCCCTCATTAATAAAAAAGACTTCTAAGCATTAGTTCATGGCTTTGGTCAGTTAAGAATTTTGTCAGTTCTATTCTGGAACTCTCATTTTATTCTCTCTCTCATACTCTTCGATACTCGGAGTTTTCTTTGAAAAATTTGGAAGGAGTTTGGTATTCTTGGGATTTGGAGCAAGAAGATGAAGGAAGAGCAGGAAATTGCAACAAGATATTGCGATCAGCAAATACAACTGGTTTTTCTTATAAGTACTAAGTTTCATGTATGTTTTCCTGATTGGCATGCATGGCATATGCATGTGGTTTCTTGGTCATGTTTTTTATTTCCATGGTGGATTTCCTAGATTAACAGTGGTTTTTCCTAGCTTTTCCATTTCCTAGATAGCCATGGTGTTGTGGGAGATTTAATTGATAATAATTTTAGTAACAATTTTACTATATAAGAATTCAGTTAATGGTTCAATTAATATATGAGATTTACAACAGTTTTTAGCTCACACAGTAATTGTGTTTTATTTGTTTTATTTTTTTATATATGTATTTTTCTTCATACATGTGTTGGCTTATCACCTAACATAAATAAGTCATTTCATATTCTACAATGCCCCTACAAACTAACCGTAGAATCACAATATTTGTCTCCATTGTATGTGTATTATTTTGTTTATACCGAGTGTTTCATTTGGTGGCCATTACTGAAGTAGGGATTAGTTCTAAAATTATGCTACAAAGATCCCTTTTTGTTTGAAATGGAGTTCATCTAAATATGGCACACATCTTCATTGTTCACCTGAAAATAACTTCCATCACTCATGAAAGATATAATATAGTTTCATATGATTGGAGAGGGCTCCAGTGGAATCATTTCTTATTACTCTCATTGAAATTGAGGTTTCTTCATGTTTTGTATGGGACTGTCCTCCTTTATACATTCATTTAGAGGCACTATGAGATTTTATAAATATGATTTGTTGTCTCTTCTTCACTTCTCCTACCTTGTGAGATGATGCAACCAATTCTAAAGTATAGAAGGATTTTAATATTTTAATAATACATCCAACAATATAATTGAGGTGGTGTGAGTGTCTCTAGACCATTGTTGTTTGTTTTCCTCTCTTTTTGTATTTATATTTCTTTGATGGACATTTAGAGACATATCTCTTTTTTGTAAAGTTTTAGACATATGCATCCCATATTTCAATTGCATCCTTCAAAATACACAATGTGCCCATGTTTGGTTCCAAAGATAATATTGATATCTAGTCTTCTCAAGGAACTTTTAATGAGACATGCTCTTAATGGAATCATTTATCTTGGACAATAGCGCCACTTCCCAGAAGCGCAATGCCACTTCACGATGAAAATTGACAACCTTCCTGTTTTCCAAATTATGCGCATGATAGCTCTTTCGAAAGCCTGTTGAGTGTGCTTTCTAAAACATCTTGAATTTTTCAATTTGGATTTTATTTTCCCTATCAAAAGCTCAATCTCCAAAGACTCGTCAAAATATGCAGAATGAGGTTGCCAATATGCATAGAGCTATTGCAGTCAACTTTTGAAGGTCTTCCTCAAGTCCAAATTGAGATCATGATGGCTCATTGGAAAGATCAAGGAGGTCATTTGGCGACTCCATATAGGAGAAAGATTCATTTTACCAAGCTCACTCCAGAGGTGCATTAACCCTCCTAAGGCAAATGATGTTTTTGACATTTCTCCCAAACCATGAAGCCTTGTGTAAAGACTAAAAGTGTTTTTTCTTCTTGGGTCAATGATGGACAAAAACCTTTCTCACTTTTGTCAAATTCAACTTTTCTTGCTCAGAAACACAGTTTGAAGAAAAACCATCCCCTATGTGTGGTGAATGGCTTGTTCCTTGGAATGACTTCTCATCAAATGATGGAGACATGATCTTTGATGATATGAAATGGCCTCATAACTTTTGATATTCCGTATACCTCCTCTGCTCAGATATATTTGATCCCATAGTCAACCATAGCTCAGTGGGAGAGGAAATTAGGTTTTTAGTGCTTTTCTTCTCTTTTGCTATTGTAGGTGAATTGGTGCTCATGATGACTTGCATTTTGAAGTGGCAAGTGCTTGGAAACATCACAAGATTCTTAGGCGTAGCTGGGAACCAATATTACATATGAAAAGATAAAATTACATCATAAATGAAGAATTATGACTATATAAATAAAGATTAGTACATTTGGCTTTCAAAATGATAAATTAGGGCTTTACCAATCATTATTGACCTCCTCATGTCCTTTCTGATCATTAGCATATAATCAATAAATTTGACCATGATGGGACCCTAAAACCTAATGAGACCAAACCTTAAGGCCTAATGAAATAAACTACAGAGTGAACATGAGCAATGACTCAAATATATGGAAGAGGATCACCAAGTACATTTCATGAGGGAAAATTGAAGTAAACACTACCATAAATGAATCGATGACCTAATGGAATCCAAACTCATCAGTATGGGACTCCTATTATGAAATGCAAAAGAGAAGATTTTGCTCACTCGTGGTAGTGTGTTATAGACATTTTTGGGCACTGCAACCCCAATCATACATGTTCATAAACAAAGGGCTCCGAAGTCCCTAAAAATGTTGCTTCATGCCCTAAAGGAATAAGGTCATCTCGTTACATAATCTTCCAGAAGTTCTCCACAGAAACCTACTCAGAACTGGTCAAAATTGTACCATACAGACGTCCCAGTGCAGAGGGTGTGATGCATCTCACATGCTAAGTGTAAAAAGTGTGATGCATATTGGAAAGCCCTTCTGTAGGGTGTGATGGGTGAGAGTAGACAAATGGTGGAGACAATTTGCAAGGTGGATGATCATGGAATCTTCCAGAAACTTCTCGTGTGACACTTGCCTCTCTGGATTTGCCCAAGGATGAGTAAGAGACCATCAATCTCCAAGTGGAATCAAGAACTATTAGAGAGAGGACACTAATAAAAATCCCAAAAGCTGACTCACCCCCCTACAATCATATATATATGGATCCCTCATCACAGAGATCTAAAGGTTGGAATCTTGTATCTTGTAAGGAAGTGTTGTTGGTTTCTTGGTGCAATATCATAGTGTTGGGTGATCTAAGCTTTTCATGAGGTGAAGAAGGGATTTCATGCTGAGAGGGTGACACCGGGTTAGAACAATTGGTTGTAATCCTCTTTGCTATTCTTGATAACAATAAAGTTGTTCATGTTTTCCTCCACATTCTTGTATGTTTGATTATATATGAATTTGTGTGATCAATACATATCTCGTCCTGTATTTTTTATTATTGTAGATCTATGTTCTTCGATAGTATTATGCTACTTTGATTCCATAAGTGCTCTTTGAAGTTGGGTAGATGAAGAAGGAGCGATGAAGATCTATCAGAAGGGAGAGGAAATAAAGCAAGGAACCAAGTGCAAGATTGAGGTTGGTGTCCTTTATTCCCCTCTTATCCACTTCTCATAAAAGAAAGCAAAAGTAGTTTTAGTTTGTTTGTTTCTAACATAACTAGCAGTCTTAGTGGGACTAGTAGCTCCGAGTGGACACTAGATTTCCTAATAACACAGTGTGAAGACACTTACACTAACATTGGCTCCAATGGGGATGGTATCTCCACGGAGGTTCCAAGAACACCGTAGAACTATTAGCCATATCCATTAGGCATGGAGTAAGAAAACTGAAACTGAAATGCACGACTGAAAACTGATGACTTGATGACACAATCTGACTCTGAATCTATCTTGAAAATTATTGAAAAAATGACTAAAGACTTAGTTAACTCAAACAACTACTTATAAATATTTTTAATGGAAACATACCATCGACATACGAGGACTTCAAATCATGATGACAACCACCTGCCTACTGATGAAATATGTACAATCATGTGAACTGGGCCCTCCAATGTAACCAATCCAACAGATGGCTACTTACTAAAATTATGCTCTCACTTTCCTCGAGCATGTAGAATGATGTACATGTAGGACACTCACAATAACAACTGAAAGCAAGGCTTATGCTAATGAGCCAAGCAACATTCATCTTTCCTAATGCTTGCAAAAGAATGCCAAAGGGATGTTGAAAATCCTTAAGCACTAGCTTGTCTTGAGATCCAGTAAACCCCCTCAAACCCCCTGTGACTACCCCTTCTACGCAATTGGTGCAATGAAGGGGGGGCTCCACCCCCCCTCTAACCCCCCATTTCACTACATGGGTTAGTCATGCAAAGAAAATAACACAACCCAACAAAATATCCACCTACAAATGCCACGTGGTTCATGAATCTAACTATGAACCTTTAGTCATAACCCATTAAAGTAAATAAAACTCATTTTTCTTCAAGAAAATCCTAACCCAGATTTTATCAAAATTTAGACATATTAATATTCTAGTGACTATTGTGGTATTTCCAATCGTGATTTTCATCCATGAAATTTGGAATAAGGATACCCTAGGTTAGAAATTGGGATTAACCTCAAGTAATATGACCCTAGCTAGAAGATAGATAAATGGGAGGCTTTCATTAGAGATATTTGAAGTTGAATTTGTCTCAAATTGTAAAGAGACGGTTTGTCATTTGTCTTCGTTACCAAATGAATCAAAATTTGTTCCATTTTTTAGTTTTTGGAAATTCCCGCCACTTGTATTTCATTGACAAGTGGCTTTCAAAAATCACCGCATGAAACTACCTCTTTAGCTCATGAACTAGCTAAGGTGTTACCTCAAACATCACATCACGAACAAAGAAATTCTATCTATGTACATAGAATATGTCTAATATCCATAATGTGACATGAGAGAATAACAATAGAGAAAGAGATAAATGAGCTAGTCAAGTCACTAATACAATAAATTTGAATATGCAGGAAATGGAATATAGTGCTAGAATATTTCCACTAGATGAATGTTCAGGAGTAAAACGAGAATGTCTACATTGTATTGAGCCTAATGGAACCTACCTGGAATAGGATCGGTGCACTATCTAGGTATTCTACCATGTTATCACCTATATCCAATTTTGAAACATCATTAGTGCATAATATTATGTATGATTTTCATCGGTATAATTTCTAGATTTTGTGGTAATGAGTTTAATCCCTCTAGGTTAACAATACATAGTTGTGTTGCCAACATAGCACAAGTTATTCAAAAGTTTTATTAGATGTGAGCTTAATCACTTGTGATTATATGTGTAAGTTTGTTTACATTCTGGGTGGATCAACTATAATGTGATCTAATTATGTTTTCTTCATCAATATTGAATGGGTTTAGTGTATTAACGGCTAATCATATTTGGATGGAAGCCTTTCCTTTGCTAATAATGAAAGTTATACCATTGATATCTTTTGATCATTCATTGTATTTTATTAATCATGATTGCAATTTCAATGTAGAAGGCCTATATTCTATGTGAATTTCTCTCCCCAATATGACAAAGGTTGTCATCTAATAATTTGTTTTTTGTGTGTGAAGTTTGAATGTCCATCTTGTTACGTATAAATTGATGAAGAGCTTGACAATCTGGAATAGAAATAATGGCATTTACATATCGTGAACCAAAAAAATAGGGTTACTACCATTATATGTATAAAATCAATAGGAGTTATTAGTTTATCTATAAGTGATAGGAAATTCCAAACATAGAAGGCCAAGAAAGCGAAAAAATTAGTTATTTTATTATTGGATATAAAATGGGATTTTATTTAATAATGTTTGTAAATGAGTAGAGTTTAATTAATTTTAACCCAAAATCATTTAAATAATAATTCCATAAGTGGTTGGAAGTTATGTTTCTCACAATGATAAAATGGGAGGCAGGGGAATTGGAAATGGTTTGATAATTTTCGAGGGGGGGGGGGGGGAATCTAGAATACTGTAATGAAAACCCTAAGAACTTTATGAAGAAATTAATAAATATTCCATTTCTCAAGTTTTATTACACTATATCATTTTCTTGTGTGTATATGTAGCATGTCCATTGAATTTTTCTTCTACGTTGTGTTATGGAATGTTTGAAATAATTTATTGTGTTCAATAATGTGTACAAGCCTTCCCTTGAAACAAAATGGTTTTTTAAGGAGAAAGGATTACAATATTTGTAGTAGATTCAATTTGTTTCAAATTCACCTTCGAATTCTGTGGAATTAATATAGTATAATTTCAAATGCTAGATAACACATGATTACATTCTATTTAAATCTCAAATGTTAAATGCAATTCATCTTAGGTTTCTAGTCTGGTGAATTCTTTATTTTTGAAGGGATTAGTCCTTATCCTTCACTCATATATCCCTCTTCAAACTTGATTAAGCATCAAAATTTTGACAAATTGGCTTATTTTATGGAAAAATCGATATTTCAAGGTTTTGAAGACTTATTGCAATCCGACTAATTCGTCGAATACTTATAAATTTTTTGAAAGTTGACACAAAATATTTTTATGCTTGGTAATTTATTATTATATTTTCACTCATTTTATTCTTATATTTAGTAATGCCAAGTAGGTATTTTAGCATTTTCAGAGTGAGATTCATGTGCACAATGGTAAAAACACAACTGCTACCATCTCCATGATGGGCTACTGGTTTCAAAAAATTTTGGCTTAGGAATGACACTGACCAACTTGTAGAGTTATGTGTATTGGTCCAAGATGAAACAATATATATCTAGGTTTGCAAATACTGTGTTATACTAGCAAGCCAAATAATATGATATAGGGTGTATATCATCCCTTACCTATACCCACTCATCGTTGGAGAAGCATTTCCATGGATTTTGTGACAGGATTAACAATAACTAGGAAAAGGACATCACTACCGTTTTGTGGTAGTTGACGGGTTTAACAAGATGTGTGTTCTTATGCACTATAAAAACGTCATCAATGAATAAGAAGAAGTGAACTTGTTCTCTAGATAGGTCTAGGTGCACTTCAGCATACCATTGAGTGTCATTTTAGATAAGGACACAAGAGATCTCATTTCATTTTTTACTACATTTTGGGAAAAGATGGACATGAAGCTGAAGAGGCCCATGAAACTCCATCCACAAATAGATGGGAAAACAAGTAGTCAATATAAGTTTGGTGAAGCTTTTAAGGGGTTACATTTAGATCCATATGAAGGTTTGGGACTAAAATATGCTATATGTTGTGGCCCGTAGAGACAATATTCAGGTTGAGAAGAGGTTAGTGTTAAGGATATCTTAGACTGTTTGTACGAATAGTTCATTAACATTTGATATTCAAAACAAATTATGAATTAGAAATGGTCTATAATATTTTTGAAGGGAGGAGATTCATTTATTCATCGAAAACTCTATTGAATACTTAACATTAGGCTGTGATGGATAGCGTTCATAAACACATAGTTCATTTGATCATTATAGCATATATAAAATAAAAATGTGACGAAAATAAATTTAATACACAAATCTTATGACAAATTCCTCTGCATTGAATTTCAATAGAAAAACGAACAGATGAAAATTATAAATGATATTTTAGAATACATGAATCACGTATTAAGGACGTTATATCTCATTCATGATAGGCATCTCTCATAAAAATTAAACATAGATGAATCCATGATTTAAAGACTACATCCAAGAGCTATAATTACATGCTATATGATAAGAAAGAAACATATAACGGAATAAACAGATGGGGGAGTACATACTATAGTATCATGCAATTAGAATAACCATAACTTTTTTATTAGTCCATATATAGAGCATACATATTTGTCTTTTTCCATTCATAGTTCAATATCATTTCAAAACAAAATTTTAGAACCCCTAAAATATATGTCATAAATAGTTTTATAGAGTCTTGGGATGAGTACGCCTTAGTAAATTATTCCTTCTTGATATTCTAATGATTTCCTCACAACAGAATGGTGCAAGAGTGCTATTTACATAGTTATACTAACTAAAACCTAACTGGATTGATTCCATTCTTGAAATGGAATATTTACAAAAACATAAGAGCACTAATGTTCCATGATTGATACAATCAAAATATCTTCATTACTATTGGGTTTCTTTTGGAAGAAAATATCCTAGGTAATTAATGTGGAGTCATGGAGTATTGATGAATTGGCACACTTTTGCCACATTTTTTGGCTTGGTAGAGGAGAACTAAAGAAATTCTAATAAGTAATATTTAGATTAGTGATCCTTTCATAATTTTCCTTGGTGTGAAATAAGGTCCTCACGAGCAATAGCAACTGGAAATCCCTCCTCATGTAGTTAACTATCATCTTTTCCTTTAGTGAAGAGGTATTCTCATGTGAGGAGTTAGCCTTTCTTTTAGCCGCCACTAAAATTGTATTGTACTAATCTCATGGGATTAGTTCTCCTACAAGGTCCCAATAGTTGGGAAATTTGGCTCTAACCATCTACTCAAAATCTGAGTCAAAACTAACCACATATTTTAGCACTTTTTCCAAACATTCCTTGGCCTTAGCTCTAGAAACTTCCCTATTTATCGTCTTGGAGGCTTCCATGATTGTAGTTACTCAATATGTATAGACCTCATCTCACTACTTAGTTTTTCATTAATATACTGGATGAATTTTCGAACTGTGTGAGCATTTTTCCGATCCTCCTCCTTAGTTGATAGAATAAAGAACTCATAATCTTTAAGAACAATTTTTTTTTTTTTTTTTCTGTCATGAGAGTTATATTCTCCGAGCTTCCCTTCACTTCAATTACTATTTCGGTCCATACGAGTCGTTTGTCTTGGAGGAGGGTAATGTTACCTTTCAACCTAATTTTCAACTCAGTGACTTATTGATTTGTATTTTGTATATTCTTATTTGGCTTTCTCTGAATTACTCCTTATTGCCTCAAATTGTTTCTCCTTTTGTGCAAGAGCACACTTGGTATTTTCCAATTCCACCCCTAATTTCTTGAGTTCACCTTCAGAGTGTTGTAATTCCTTGAGAGCCTTAATCAATTGTTCGATGGGATTTTGGGGATTCTCCAGGACAATCATTGTAAAAATATGAGAGTCAATCCTCTGTTGGAGCTTTGCTACTTGTTTATTGAGGGATATCGCTTCATTATTCATCTCTACTAGTTCTTTAGCTAGAATACAATTTTCTCCTTCCACCTAGGCTAATTATTTGGACTGCGCATGTTCACTATGAGACATCTTCATATGATGCCTCAGGTCTTGGATCTCAACCTTTGAACTGTGAATAAGAGTTTCTCTCACAACCTTGTCCTCTATTTTCACTCAGAGCTTGAAAATCATCTCTTTGAAGTTTTCATTCTGTAAATGGAGAGCTCTAGAGTTATCTCTCTCTTGCTTCAGTTTGGTGACAACCTTCTCCATTATCTTCTATACTTCGCTAATTTTAATAGAATTTAAATTCAGTTCATTATAAATCATATCTCCCATCTGTTTATAAAATTTTATTTTGCCTAGTAGAGGGACACTAGCCATGTCTAGTGATACATCAACATTCCTAAACTATTATCTTGATGGAAGGTAATGTGATTAGGGGTGATGTAATGAAAACTTCATTTGGTTTCACTCTAGGTACATCGAAATGAAAAGTATGGTTTGTTAAGGGACTCAATTTGATGCTAAATTTTGTTGTATCTCCTCTCTAATCTTTCTAGCTTTCTTTTATCAAATTCTTTCTTTATTTTGTTGTATCTCCACTCTATTTTTCTTCTATAACCTTCCCTACTACCTAAGTTAGTCTTTTTGTTGATGAGCTCCAATCAGAACTCAAAATTTCTACCTTTGTAGATGTGGATCCAGAAGCTTGCAATGGGTCTTCTAATGTCACCTAGAAGCCTGGTTGGTCTAGGTTTGTCTCATTTAACCTAGTCTTGATATCCTTGTCAATTGTTTCTTGGATTTCTTCCCCTTTGTTGGAGTGAGTTTCCTCCATCTCAACATCTGTGGTCTCATCCATGTTTCTCTTTTGAGATATATCCTTTGAATTCCAATTCTAAATCTAAATCTCTATATTAATAGGAAAAGGTTATCCTTCCATTCAACTTCATGCCTATATTCATGATCATAATTTTGAGGCATTTATGATCTTTCTTTTCTTTGATAAGATGCCATGTGTGTCATAGTGCCAACTGTCTCCCATTTCAAATTTTTGTTCCTTCAACAAATATTCAATATGCTAAAAGGCTTGTTTGGTGTTTACAATGAAGGGTGAGTCATGACTTTATGATTCTTCGTCCATCAGGGGCTAAGTGTTCAAAGAGGGTTTAGGATCTCGCAGTTTAGGAAACTTAGGCCCAAGATTTTTCATCTTGAGAATAAAGACAAAAACTTTAAGTGAAATGTTTGTGGGTTACTCGACTAACTAGAAAAATTTTGGATTGAATGATGTTGAGGAAGATATGGCCTATATGATACATGAACAACATCATGGACAAGGAAAACGATAGGAGGACTTGACTGGGGGAGATAAACTTTAAAATTGAAAGGGCTAATGGGCCAAGTTTTTATAGGTGGAAAAGAAATGGTAACATCACGATAGGTGAACACATGAGGAAGTGATAAGTTGCAACAGGGGATGAGTAGGGAAACTATGTGACCAATGGAGGGGGATACATTTACCTTCCTACTACAATGCTCTCTTGTTGACATTAATAGTGTCTTGGTGTCTGATGCAACAGAGGTGATACCCATCTCTCGAATAGGTGGAAAGTCAGGAGTCGAGACTCGATGGAGCTCCTCGAAATTTAATTTGGGTCATCGCTTTTCTATATCATTTCCATTGAGATTTATCCTCAAGGGGGGTGGTGGTGACACATTGGCCTCACCAATTTCCCCTATCTATTTTAATAATTTTTCCTAGTATTTTTTTCTTTAATTTATTATCTCTATAATGGTTATGCTTTGCGAATGGATTTTCTTGATAGAAAGACCTCTTGGCTTCACTACTTAAGTTTCAATCTACCTAGCTATTTCCTCCTACATTTTATTTTCAATTGGGATGAATTTGTTAGAAGCCTTATGGAAACTCCTCTCCATTTCTTACTTTCTTCATGTTTCCCTTCCTCTACTACAAGAGTTCCTAGTTCTATAGATTTTCATTAGTGGGACCATTCCTATTTAGTAAAATTTTTCCATTGTATTTGTGGTTCTCCTTTCGGTCTCACTGGCCTTAACTTCTCCACTCTTTATACCACCTAATTTATCTTGTAGTATAGTATGTGACCTAGAGTGCTCATAATGGAGAAGCAGGGGAATGTATGTCATAAAGAGATGGCATGCAATGAAGCTACATAAAGTGTGTATGCTTGTTAATGGACTAAACCTTCAACTACCAAGTACCATTACTAGATGTTGCTTGCAATTCAAGTTGAGATAGAAAATGAAAAGAGAAATATTAGAGGATAATCAGGTTTATTACTTGATATAGATGTTTGAAGAGAAGTTTATCTCTAGGTCCCCAATAATGTGGATTTTGATGTTAGACATAAACAATATATTCTAACAATAACCCTCTCCTAGTAGATGATGTTGGTGGATACAGTTCTACTAGACCAAAACAAAGCAAAGAGGGGATTCTTCTAGTGATGGATGAGATGTAATTGTCCATGAATTCTATAGAGTGACACATGCATAGAATAAGATACTATTTCAACCTCACTCATGAACCATGAGCTCTCTTGGAAGAGGAAAATATCCCATCATAATGGTCCCCCTAACTCATCTACTTCAACATGAAGTGGTGTGTTTTTTCTACTTTAATCTTTGGGGTTTATGTCCATTTTTCTATTATAATTATCAAGATAGTTAGTATAGGTCTTAGGACCATACCTTGAGCATCTTTTGATATATTTTTTAATTCTAATATATAGTTTTGAAGAATTTGAAGTCTTTCTACTAATTTGAGAAACCTAGGAGATACAAGATGATATTTTTTTTAGCTAACACATAAATTGAATCTTTAACTTTTAAAAAAAAATTCAAGTAATAAAAATAATTCTGAATTATTAGAATTAACTATAATAACTATAGCGTTATAATAATACATTAATATAGCCAAAATATATGGATTGTAATTCTTCTTTGATAAATAATTATAAAGATATTACAATTATAAAAATGCAAAAGTTATATAATACTATAAAGATTAAGTAGTGGTATATAGAGATATGATATTACATAATTCTAACAATAATATGTATATATTTTTTAATATATGATATATTATAATAATGAAAGAATAAATCTATATGGGTAGAATATAATTGTATAATTTAAGGACTAATAATTTTTTATTAAAAAAATGATATAATTATAATAATGAAAGAATAAAGCTATACATATGAAGAATATAATTGTATAGCTTTATGTATAATAATAAGGAGTAATAAAGGATTAAAAATGAACAAAAAAATCAATAAAAATTCTTATTATTAAGATGAAGATAACTTTTTTTTGGGGGTAAAATAAGGATGAAAATAATATATTAACAAGTAGGTTTATAATAAAAGGTTTAAAATAAAGATAATGATTTTTGGGTTGAATTTTTTTGGGAAGCACAAGTTGTAGAGTAGGAGTCCAATTTTCAGTAATTTTCTAGCATCATATTTGATATCATTATGATGTTTTCTAATTTTGACGATTTTTTTTACTTGCTTTATGGAGTAGTGGATGATAAATTCCAAAAAAATGTATTTCCAATGTAGATATGGTACTTTTGTCTATTTGACTGACCAATCAATGATGAGAAATAAATTTGGTTATGTTTCATGTTAGCAATCTGTTCCTTGACCTTGACATTTACAGAGTGACCTATTTCACCAATATAGGCCTTTCAATAGAAACGTAAATTCTTGTAAAAATCTTCTCACTACATGGATCAATGGGATATTTAATAGATTTCAAGGAGTTCCTTATTATTGTCAGAAGTTAACTTTCAAACCAATATGTATCCTTTTAATAACATTAGCAATCTTATTTATTATTTCATGGACATAAGGAAGGAAATATTTAGGTAAGTTCCTCGTTTCCATATTACTATAATTCTCTTTGGGGTATTTTGAAAAATCCTTCAACACTTGGTGTTCCTTGTATCCATGGTCTTTGAAAAGATTCAGGAGATGAATCTATCCTTCATCCAAATATTCATCATTAAATATCTTGAGATCCATAGTAGTGTTAAGATGTTAATGATTCGTAATGTTTGTAATGGATGGACATGGAAAATGTAATATCTATATTGTTTAGTGATAGTTTTCTTCCTAAACACATTGCGAACAACTTTGCATAGTTCGAACATCAAGGAATAAGACATTGGCATTTTCATCCCTAGTAAACCTAATTTGCTCTAATAGATTACTAAGTCACTTCATGAATTTCGATAAATAACCATGGGCATGGGCCATCTAACAAATATGTGATGAACAACCTCAACATAAATTTTGTTTAAGGGGACAAGAATCAATGGAATTATGCACAAAATGTCCCATGGTTAAATTTTCCACAATAGGATATAGAGCATACCCCATCACTATGCCACATGTTTGATTATATATATGCCACATGTTTGTTTATATATATGACCATGGAAACTAATGAAATGGATTTAAGGTAAATTTTAACAAGTTATATTATGCATTGGTTTGAAATCTTCCTCTGAAGCACTATGCCACATGTTTTTTTATATATATGACACTCGAAACTAATCAAGTGAATTTAAGGTGGATATTAACAAGTTATATTACGAAATGGTTTGAAATATATTTGATGAATTGATCTACTTCATTGATAGTGCTATTATGAAAGAGAGAAACTCTGTCAAATCTTACCAAGAAATCATATAAATCCATCATCATCATATAGATGTATTATCACATCTCTTAGTGTTATTGTCTTCACATTGCCATCAGTGATCAAAATTTGCTCTTTTGCATTTCATACTAGGAGTCCCATACTCATGAGTTTGCATTCAATTGGTCACGTATTAACTGATGGTAGGGTTTAATTCAATTTTCCCCTCATGATCTATACTTGTTGATCCTCTTCCATATATTTCAATCATGGCTTATATTCACTTTGTAGCTTATTTCATTAGGTCTTAGGGTTTGGTCTCATTAGCTTTTAGGGTCCCATCATGGTCAAGTTCAGTGACTATATGCCAATAATGATTAGTAAGGACATGAGGAGGTCAATAATGATTGGTAAAGCCATAATTTATCATTTTGAAAGCCAAATGTAGTTCTCACCTCAAAACTTGTTCTGAGGTGAAAACATAGTATTTTGTTTTTATCTTCATTTATGATGTAATTTTATCTTTTCATATGTAATATTGGTTCCCAGAAGCTCCTAAGAATCTTGTGATGTTTCCAAGCACGTGCCACTGCAAAGGTCAAGTCGTCATGAGCAACAATTCACCTGCAAAAGAAAAAGAGAAAACAAGCACTAAAACCCTAATTTCCTCTCCCACTAAACTAAGATTGACTTGGGATCAGAGATATCTAAGCAGAGGAGGCATAAGGGACATGATAAGGTATGAGGGCATTTTATATTATCAAACATCAGGTCTCCATCATTTTTTGAGAAGTCATTTCAAGGAACAAGCCATTCACCACATAGAAGGGACAATTTTTCTTCAAACTGTGTTTCTGAGCAAGAAAAGATGAAATTGAGAAAAGTAACAGAGATTTTTGTCCACCATGATTTGGGAGAAATGTCGAAAACATTATTTGCCTCAAGAGGGTTAATGCACCTCTCGTGTTACCTTGGTAAAATAAATTTGTCTCCTATATGAAATGACAAAAATGACTTTCGTGATGAGTCAACTGATAAGCACGGACAAATATTTTTCCAATGAGCTATCATGAGCTTAATTCGGAGTTGAGGAAGACCTTCAAATGTTGACTGCAACAACACTATGCATTTTGGCAGCCTCATTCTGTAAATTTTTACTAGTCTTAAGGGATTGAGCTTTTGACAGGGCAAATGAAGTCCAAGTTGAAAAATTCAAGATTTTCTGGAAATTATACTCAATAATATTTGCAACGCGCTATGAGATGGCCAATTTGGCCATTAGGAACGTAGTCAAAATTCATCCTGATGTGGTGCTACACTCATGGGAAGTAGCGTCGCGGTCCTAGCTTGGCGCTATGCTCCTGGAAAAATTTAATAGTGTAAATTATAACTGGCACTGTGCTTACATACCAACACTATGCTCCTGGGTGGTGGCACTGCGCTTAGGCCAACGAAGCCAAAAAATTCTCCTAACTTCCGATTTGTGCCAAATTTCCTCCTCTTCACTACTTGGCGTAAGTATCATTGACACCCTTGTCTTTTAGTTTGCATTTGTGAAGAATTTCATGGTTTTCACTCTCCAATATGAAACCCTAATCTCCACTACAAAAACCTAGTTCCCACTATAAAACCCTAGTTTTTTTATTCTCCCTATCGCTCACTTCATAAACGAAACCCCTAAATCCACATCACTATTATCACCTTTTACCATCCATTCATTACTCCCTAAACCCTCTCCCTCTCATGTCTTTCCCATAATTTCACTTACATCCATTTCCCCACAACCATTACACATAACACCCGTCCCATACATTGTCAAAACTGCAAACTAGGAGAGTCAGCTAAATCATGGATAGACGATGTGATTTTGAGCATGATGATGAGCCCTAGCAGCATCAAACTGAGATCATTGATCTAGAGGCTAAAGAGAGGGAAAATTTCAAATATGTCATTATTCAAGATAAAGAAGCCCAAATACAAGCTTTGATGGAAAACATAGAGAGAGCTAAGTTTTTCATCACTTACCTTGGAGTAAGAAAACAAACAACTAAGTCATATATAGGTCCTCATGGAATGATCACGAAGCTAAAAGATAGGTTAAGGAGAGCTTTAGAGGGCAAGAAAGAGAAAGTTTAGTTGAAGATGTTGATTGAAGCTTTTGGCCAATCAACGTACTTGATGGTGGTGGTCCATGCCAAATTTGGGCAAATTTTGACGATTTTTTGCATTTTTGAAATTTTGAAATTTTTAAGATAGAAAATTTGGACAGAAGCACGGTGCCTCTTTTCCCTAAGGCATCCATTGGAGAAAAGGTTGACATTTGTGGATTCAAAATGATGAGAACATGCACCCTGAAAAGTTTTAGAAGTTTTGGAGCAGATATGGTTCAGTAAAAGGTCCAAAAATTACTAAAAAAATGACCTTTCTGCCTCTTTTTGGACACACAGAAGCAATCTTTGGAGGTTCAAGTTTTGAGGGGGAAAATTATCTCTAAATTCAAAGAATCTAGGTTTTCCGGAAACTAGACTTGAAGACCTTTATAATGAGCTATCATGGGCTCAATTTGGCTAAAAGGAAGGCCTCAAAACTCAGGTGGAAAGAGGCATTGTGCTTAGGACTAGTGGCACTACGCTTATGATCATTTTGCTCTGAAAATGAAAATTCGCCTGTTTTGACTATGAATTTGGTTTCTCTCTTCTCCTGGATGATTTCACTCATGTAATTGATGACATGGCATGTAAATGTAATAGTAAAATATTGTTAGAGGGTAGATTCATTTGTTAGAGGTGGTTTTGAGGCAAATGAATCTATTTCCACCTTTTCAGAGGTTGGTTGTTTGACTGCCTATATTCCAGTTCTTTGTGGGGAAATGGTTGAAACAATCCCTCTTATCAAGGATTCAACCCCTGAAAGTTAGGATGTGTAGTTTATATGTCTATATTATGTGTTTTCTTGGTCATTTGGTGAGGTTGGATTCAACTAGATGCTCATGAACTGAAAAGTTATCATTTTGTAGTAGTTTTGGCAGGAAACTAATAGAGTTACAACTATTTTGATGGGATTCCTATGGTACGACCTTTAGCATGTGTTTCTTCTTCTGTTAATATGTTCTCATGTTATTTATGTATTCCTCTTGCATATAATTTATTTTGATTTATTGTTTTCAAGTTAGATAGGTGGAATACATTAGGTTTTAATGCTTTGCCTGGGGAAAACACCAATATTTCATGTTTTCTGTTCTGTTTACTTAGGATTCTTGACTTACTTAGGCCCTTGTATTCTCCTCACAAGTCAAGCCTTTCAACCCAGTAATTTTAAGGTGTTAAAGATCATACATACCTTTCCCCATAGAATCCCCTGTAATTTTGACTTAGTTTCCCAGACCCAAAATTGCCCAGCTCCTCCTGATCTGGCAAGAAACACCAACAAATTCAATTAAACCTGTTGAGCTACTATACCTAACATAAAATATTGTTCTTGATCGAGTCATCTTGACTGAAATTCATAAGGAGAGATCCATCTCCCGTCTTGGTAGGGCTAGCTACCATGTTAAGCTTGGTTTGTGGTTACTGTAGAATTGCATCCATTTAACCTGAGGTAAATCGTGGCGATAACATAGTGGTGACCATACTGGGGAACATAGTTTTATGTTTCTTAGTAAAATGTATCAAGTTTAGATCTAATCATTGATGGTGGACAATAATCAGACACTGAAAGGATGAAATCATTCACGTTGCGACTCTAGTGTTGAAAAATCCCAACATTTAGAAATTTTATGCAAACTGTACTCTCCAAGAACCGTTAGCCTAAATAATTTCTTGGTGAATTCCTTGTTATCAAAAATGGATTTTTTTTCTTGAAGGTATGCTCCCATGAGTCGAGATCACATTCCAGGTTTCCCAAATAAAATTCCTAAGGTAGATTGGGAAAAGATTTTGCCTATCTTTAAAGATGATGATAGGAATGATGCAACTTTACATGTTGTTAGATATCACATGTATATTCAAAAGTTGAAGGTTGATTCTCCTGAAGACTACATGATGAAGATATTCATGGCCACTCTGGAAGGTGAACCCCGATTTTTGTATGAAAGTTTGCCACTTGCTTGTATTTACTGTTTAAAATGTGTTCATACCATGTCCTTTGAAATGTATAAAGAATCTTATCCATCCCTAAATTTAGTTCAGAACTGTTGCAAACATGTTTATAGTTTTATTGAAAATCTTGAGAAAATTTACGAAGATGATGTCTTCATGGATGATGAGATCATGGAAACCCTATAAGAAAATCCATTTCAGTAGCATAAAGAGAGCTGAGGGTATACTTGTCAAGATGCTCAAGAAAATTTGTAGCAGGTTCAAGATCTTAGTACAATTGAAAATAATGGAAGACAAGGTCTTATTTCAGATATGATCATAGCAGAAATTGGTACAGAAGAAAATCAAGTTCTAATTTCATATTGTGATAAAGTCAAGTTGGCTACTCCAGATCTAGATTCCGATAGTGATGATGAAGAAATCATTGAAGCCTTCTTTGATTTTTCCCTTCAACAACAGTCTCAAAAATCCAGTCACTTTGTTACACAAGATCATAATCAACATACAGTAGATACTTATTTACTTGAAGATGAAGGAATTTTGCATCTTGATAGTCGACATTAATCACATGAAATGGATCAGTAGTTTGAGGAAAATTTATATACTCCTTTCCTTGAAATTAATGAAGATATTCAATAACCTTGTGAATCTTTAGGAGGGAAAGAAGACAATTACTGTTTTAGCAAAAGAAAACAAAAAGTACTCTCTCCTATATCTAAAGATGAGATAGATCAACCCCTGAAAGGTCATGTTACGGCCCAAACTAACGTAGGTTTGCAGTGTTCACATAGTCAAGAAGGTGTTAGAGAAGTGTCTTCCACTTTCGAAAATGATGACAATATTGAATTAGATTGGTAGATTAACGAACATATATTGTTTTCTTTCATGAAGATGATAGGGTTTTCATGTTTGATAATCTTGAAGAATGTTTTCTATTTAAGAATGGATTAGACTATGAAATTGAGGAATATGAGCCTGAGATAGACAATACACCAGAAATCGAGTCAGAAGTTCTCATGCTTGAGGAATTTACAGCCAACACTCAGTTAGCAGAAGCTTATACTTCTCTATACCTTCCTATCAATCAGAAATCAATTGTTCTTTCAGATCAGAATGAAGGGAATACATGTATTTTTGCTGCTGGATCTCAAGACAAGCTAGTGGTTCAGGATTTTCAAGATCCCTTCGGCATTCTTTTGCAAGCATTAGGAAAGATGAATGTTGCTTGGCTCATTAGCATAGGCCTTGCTTTCAGTTGTTTTGTGAGTGCCCTACATGTACATCATTCTACATGCTCGAGGAAAGTGAGAGCATAATTTTAGTAAGTAGCCATCTGTTGGATTGGTTACATTGGAGGGCCCAGTTCACATGATTGTACATATTTCATCACTAGGCAGGTGGTTGTCATCATGATTTGAAGTCCTCGTATCTCGATGGTATGTTTCCATTTAAAAGCTTTATAAGTACTTGTTTAAGTTAACTAAGTCTTTACTCATTTTTTCAATAATTTTCAAGATAGATTCAGAGTTAGATTGTGTCATCAAGTCATTAGTTTTCAGTCATGCATTTCAGTTTCAGTTTTCTTACTCCATGCCTAAAGGATAAGGCTACTAGTTCTACGGTGTTCTTGGAAACTCCGTGGAGATACCATCCCCATTGGAGCCAATGTTAGTGTCAGTCCCTTCACACCGTGTTATCAGGAAATCTAGTGTCCACTCGGAGCTCCTAGTCCCACTAAGACTGCTAGTTATGTTAGAAACAAACAAACTAAAACTAATTTTGCTTTCTTTTATGAGAAGTGGATAAGAGGGGAATAAAGGACACCAACCTCAATCTTGCGCTTGGTTCCTTGCTTTATTTCCTCTCCCTTCTGATAGATCTTCATCGCTCCTTCTTCGTCTACCAAGCTTCAAAGAGCACCTGTGGAATCAAAGCAACATAATACTATCGAAGAACAAAGATCTACAATCATAAACAATACAGGACCAGATATGTATTGATCGCACAAATTCATATATAATAAAACATACAAGAATGTGGAGGAAAACATGAATAGCTTTATTAATATCAAGAATAGCAAAGAGGATTACAACCAATTGTTCTGACCCAGTGTCACCCTCTCAGCATGAAATCCCTTCTTCACCTCTTTTAAAGCTTAGATCACCCAACACTATGATATTGCACCACAAAACCAACAACACTTCCTTACAAGATACAAGATTCCAACCTCTAGATCTCTGTTATAAGGATCCATTTATAGATGATTGTAGGAGGGTGAGTCAACTTTTGAAATTTTGATTAGTGTCCTCTCTCTAATAGTTCTTGATTCCACTTGGAGATTGATGGTCTCTTACTCATCCTTGGGCGAATCCAGAGAGGCAAGCGTCACAGGTGAAGTTTCTGGAAGATTACATGATCATCCACCTTGCAAACTGTCTCTGCCATTTGGCTACTCTCACCCATCACACCGTACAAAAGGGCTTTCCAGTATGCATCACACTTTTTACACTGAGCAGGTGAGATGCATCACACCCTCTAGACTGGGGAGTCTGTATGGTACAATTTTGACCAGTTCTGAGTAGGTTTCTGTGGAGAACTTCTCAAAGATGATGTAACGAGATGACCTTATTCCTTTAGGGCATGAAGCAAAATTTTTAGGGACTTAGGAGCCCTTGGTTTATGAACATGTATGATTGGGGTTGCAGTGCCCAAAAATGTCTATAACACACTACCATCAGTGATCAAAATCTGCTCTTTTGCATTTCATAATAGGAGTCCCATACTGATGAGTTTGGATTCCATTAGGTCATCGATTCATTGATGGTAGGGTTTACTTCAATTTTCCCTCATGAAATTTACTTGGTGATCCTCTTCCATATATTTGAGTCATTGCTCATGTTCACTGTGTAGTTTATTTCATTAGGTCTTAGGGTTTGGTCTCATTAGGGTTTAGGGTCCCATCATGGTCAAATTTATTGATTATATGCTAATGAGCACCAATTCACCTACAATAGCAAAAGAGAAGAAAAGCACTAAAATCGTAATTTCCTCTCCCACTCAGCTATGGTTGACTATGGGATCAAATATATCTGAGCAGAGGAGGTATACGGAATATCAAAAGTTATGAGGCCATTTCATATCATCAAAGACCATGTCTCCATCATTTGACGAGAAGTCATTCCAAGGAACAAGCCATTCACCACACATAAGGGATGGTTTTTCTTCAAACTGTGTTTCTGAGCAAGAAAAGTTGAATTTGACAAAAGTGAGACATGTTTTTGTCCATCATTGACCTAAGAAGAAAAAACACTTTTAGTCTTTACAGAAGGTTTCATGGTTTGGGAGAAATGTCAAAAACATCATTTGCCTTAGGAGGGTTAATGCACCTCTAGAGTGAGCTTGGTAAAATGAATCTCTCCTATATGGAGTCGCCAAATGACCTCCTTGATCTTTCCAATGAGCCATCATGATCTCAATTTGGAGTTGAGGAAGACCTTCAAAAGTTGACTCCAATAGCTCTATGCATCTTGGCAACCTCATTCTGCATATTTTGACGAGTATTTGGAGATTGAGCTTTTGATAGGGAAAATCAAATCCAAATTGAAAAAGTCAAGATGTTTTAGAAAGCGCACTCAACAGGCTTTCGAAAGAGCTATCATGCGCATAATTTGGAAAACAGAAAAGTAGTCAAATGTCATCTTAAAATGGCGTTGCACTTCTAGGACATTAAAATTATTTTCATTTCTCTCATTCAATGAAAATATTGTGATGTAAATGTTTTATAGTTCTGAAATATACCTTTCAAAAGCATGGAAATGTTGCTATACTCCCTTAACATTGTTTTGTCCTTATTTATGTAATTATTAAAGTGACTGATCTTAAAGTCTCATTAATTTTGTTTTCATTTTTAAAAAGTGAAAGATTTTGGAAATGAATAAACCGACAATAAAAAGACAACCTTGAAATACACCGGTGTTGTGTCGAGGCCATATTGAGCGAGGTAACGTGGAATACGTACACGCAGTGGGTGATTGTTTTTAAGAAACTTGATCCATGAAATTAGAATTGAAAAAATATATATCTATATATATATATCCTCTGAGATCGTTCCCTTCCCTCCATGTAGTTTTTAAGTTAACAGAAAAACATAGAAATGACTATTAATTATGGAGATTTTTAAATATATAAATAAATTCTGTTATAACTAGTATAAATTTATTTTAAATATGGATTTAATATGAGTAAAAAGATTCAATTTTTCACTTGCAGTTTTTCTTATGAATTAATATTATTTAAATGTTTTGTATAATTTTTTCTTGTTATTTTTAGATGTTTAGAAGTTTTTATTGCAAGGGCTATGAACACAATTTCAACTTTGGCCACAGACAAAGTTATACATAATACTTGGCCATAAGCTGTACACATCATCTGGGCTGTAAAAAGAGCCTCTAAGCTCAATAATATAATTCAATTTACCATAAAAATTCTTAATAAAAATTCTTACTATATAAATAAAATTTATTACTATTATGTATTTATTATAAAATATTATAAACTATTTCATCATAATAATTACATAAAAAAAATAAAGAAGCCTATGAATTTCATAAACATCATTAAAATTGACCTAAAATTGATGAAAAACAATAAGGAATTCCTAAAAATTTCGCACAAGTTAGATTTGGATTTTTTTATAATTGGTTAAAATTTCTTTTGCTAAACTACATAGGAATGAAATATTTTGCTAAACTACATGTCTATGAGTGTTGTTTATCTGAAATTTTAAAATATCCAGCGTGGTTTTAGCTTTTCAGACACGGTCTGTTGTGGCATTAGCTTGACAGGCACCAGGCTTTTAGTAGTTTGATTTTCTACCACTGACGTCTCTGATGATGTCCTTAGGCTTTTAGTACTTTGCCTTTCCACCATTGACATCTCTGATTATGTCCTATTATCAAGGGAAAGGGAAAGTACCGAATTCAGTGGTGTTCGCTTTTGAAGCGCCCGCTTTGGTGTTTCCCTCTGAACAAGGGCGTTTGATTTTGCACTTACACTCGAATTTTCTTTTCCATCTTCCTTTCCTTTTCGATTTTCCTTTCCTCCACCACAATTTTCTTCCCTGTCTTGGGAAAGCGACCTCATCTGAAAAAGCCCACGTTTTGATGTCAAATGTCGGTCCGTGCTCACCGATTGCAAATTGCTCTCCAGCTCCTTAGTTTTATTCTCCAATTCCCTTATTTGACAGGCATGTACTTCTGCAACTATTTTATTTTTATTTAAATCTCTCGATAACGAGCAATTTTCCTGCTGAGTCTCTGAGAGCTTATGTTCTAAATCAACAATAATGTTCTTCTTATCCATTGTTGACGCCCTGAAGGAATCACGATGCTTCTCCACATATTCCAGGTTTACTTCGAGCTCCTTTATTTTTCTCTGCAAGCTTAGATCATTTTCCTCGGAAACCAAAGCTCTTCTATCCATTTCAATCTGTAAAAATTTGTTTTCTGCCTCAAGAATCATTTTCGCTGCGGCAAGAAATGAAAGCTGTTCTTCCATCTGAACATTTTCTGTTCTGCATTGAAGTAAATCCCTTTCATTTTCAACCGACATCTCCTCTCTCTCCTTTCTTTCTGCTACAATTTGTGATTTAAGCTGAGACTTTTCCGACTCCCAAGCCTTTCTTGCAGCCTGAAATTCTGCGGACATTCCCTGAACTTCTCCATTTAATTTCAAAATCCTGGCTTCATAATTAGCTTTTTCGGCAACCGCCGTTCTGCAGTGGTAATCTTTCTCAGAAATCTCCTTTTTGATTCTTTCTTCAGATTCTTGCAGTTGTTTCAAAAGTTTAATAACGGAGGCGTTATTCCCCATTTTTCTTTTAAAGATGCTCCGAAAATTCCTTCTTAATTATTTCGTTAAAACCGCTTTTGATTCCTGCTACTCGTTCAGAATCTGCGTGCAGATTATTCACTGAACTAGTCACAGATTCAAGATTGTTAGTTCGATATTGCCTTTGATTGATGGTTCTTTCACTCCAGCCTGGTAAAGTTCACCTTCAAGATTCTCCTTGTTTAAAGGCGACTTTTTCCAGACAAATGCTCCCTCCGCTTTGCTTTGTTTGGTAGAACGAAGTATTTGGTATATGCATTTACGCTTTTATAAGTGAATAATTAGTCGTTTAATAAGAAACATAATTTTGTAAAATTGGCCGACCATTCGAACGAAATAGAGGTAGCTAGTCTCGAAGTACTTGGTATTTGAACAAGTAAATTGGGGTCGTTTTCTTTGGTTTTTTTTTTCACATGTGAATGAAAGTATATACGAAATGTTAAAATAATAATTTGGTAAAAAGTAAGACTCTAACATGCTAAATCTAATAAATATTATATAATAAATAAATTAAATAATAAAAATTAATAATATAAAAGTGATCTAATAATGTTCATTATATATTTTTTATTTTTAATTATAATATTTTATATTAATATAAAGATGATATTATAGTGTTTTATTTTTAATTATAACATATATATTTTTTTTCTAAGTAAAATTGATCTATTTATGAATACAAAATGTAAAAAGAGGCTTCGGCCTTACCAGTACTCGATGAGATGTGTGACCATTATGAGCATCCCACCTTGAAATCGTGACTACCCCGCATGGGGAAACCACTCCAAGCATAAGATTAGGAAAGTTCAAGCTACCTGCGCAGGGGCTATACTTCCATAATTCAAAAAATGTAATCAAAACACTGTATTTCCAAAACTTGACTCACACTTTTCCACTATAAATCAACAAGTGGGAACAAAATTTAAAAAAAATTCGCCCGAGTTGGCGAGTATGCAAAAAAATCCCTGACACAAAACAAGGATCAAAATGACATATAACGAAACTAATCAGAAACTAGTTTGTGGCTCGCCACGTAACCTGGGAAGTATCTGCGAACTGTCTTCTATTGGCTCTTCCTCCATGATTGAACACCATAAGTATTCCTCAGAACCAGTGTTCTCTCCATGTAAACCACCTGCACTGTCCTCAATTTCGATGCCCTTATCCTTACACGTGGCTTCGCTTCCCAACATTTACTGTGTGTTGCTAGAAGGGATGCCCTTATCTTTTGGCTAGTGGGTGGAGCTCGCCTTTCCTAGAGTGAAGCTGAATGGAGGGTCCTAGTTGAATTCCCAGTTGAGCATTGGTTCGAGACTGGAGGGCATGGACTTCCGTGAAATCCACCGTGATGGTGACAATTATGCGTCGCTTGTTCATGGTGCTTTGAAAATGGAAGTGCGCTTGTTGAGAGGTAGCAGTGGTCGCTACGTGTTGGGGCATGCCTGCCTTTGGAGTGACGAGCCTCGCTCGTACATAATCTTCCACAACCGCTTCAAGTGTCGAGATACCTGCTAAGGGAGCGGGGATTGGAGAGGCTAGGGGTAGGGGAGACTGAGGGGCAGGATGAGACAGAAGGGGGCCAAGACACACGACGAGTGGCTCAACCTCGATAGCCACTACGCCTCCTCCTCATTCTATGGCAATGTTGCATGGGTTTGAGAGTGGGAGACTGTTGTGAGCGGATGGAAACGGAGTCAGGATCTAATTCAGGAGGTACACGAGGAAAAAGGTGGGGGTCAGAGGAAATCAGAATCACGGTAGAGGAAGGAGCTAAGGCCTCAGAACACAGGTGGCAGAGAAGAGACTGGGAGTCATGGTCACCATTGCCCACGTCAACACAGCTTAAGAGTCTACAGTGTCTTCCAGTGGTTGTGCAAAGGCTCAGCTTAGAGGCTGAGGTATGGCAGGAACAATTGAGAGGCTGAATGGGGTAATGAGGATGACTCTGTTCTATATCTCTGGACTTGTAGGGAATGTCTCAATTTTCTTAGTTGGTTAATGGCATGGGCCTGAGAGCCAGGCCTTGCGATAAGATCACACAAGTAATGTCACAAGTGGCCATACGGATGGGCTGCCTTCTTATCCCACTACTCTTGCACATTAAATTCCTTTCTACCACCTACATCCGGGGATGTTGCGTCCATTTGCACCAGCATGGTGAATTCCTGTTGGTGTGAGGCATATTTTATAATTTCGAGCAAACCTTTGTGGATAGGTCTATCGCTCATCACACCAAGGTTGGCTAAGTGGTCAGCCACTTTGTTTCCATTCCTCTTAATGTGTTTGAATGTGATTGCTTTATTGATTGCAATCACTTGCTCAATGTGTTGTAGTCGAGCTGTAAGGCACCGGTTGTAGGATAGTTTGCTAACATGAGTTCCCTGTATGATTTGTTCAGTGATGTTCATGAGGATTTGGGAGTCTCCTTCACAATTAAGGGTGAAAATCTCTGCTTCTATGCAAGATTTAGCCCTTGCATTCCCTGGACTGACGTGGATTGCCTTTAGAAGTGCCATGAAGGTTGAGTTGGGTGAGTCCAATGGGTGGAGGGCACCACTTGCTGGGAAGTTGATGGGAAAAGATGGATTTGGTCAGTGGATCCTAAGTTTGGATGGGCATGAGATTTGAATTCAGCCATATATTTCATTCTTGCGGTTCAGTTGGAAGGTCCTCCCTACTCCAAGAATGTAGTGTAGGGTTTCCTAAAGGTTGTTGCACACATTATTCCATATTATTTCTATGGGAGTGGTTTGGTTCCTAAATATGGATCGATTTTTCTCATTCAAAATTGTCCACATGATGAGACGTGGTATTATTCTCCATAGTGCATTGAGCAGGGGACTCTTGTATGGGTTTTTGGTCTAGTGTTGAATGGTATTGGTGGTGTCTTCTCTGTCTGTACCGTCTTTTTGACATCTAAAACTAGTTTTCTCCCAATGTTTGTTGGCTAGTGTGCAAGAATTCATGAGATGCAATATAGTTTCCTCCTATTGCTCACAATTGGGACATCTTGAGGGGTCATGGAAGTTTCTTTTTCTTAAGTTGTCTGAGGTGAGAATTCTTTTATTGTAGAGTAACCAAAGAAAGGTTGAGATTCTGGGCCAAATTTTGGGCTGCAACACTTTATCCCAAAGAGGGTCCTTATTGGCTAGAGGATTGATTATTAGATTGTATGCCTCTCTAGTGGTGAATGTGCCACGTGGCTTGTATCCCTAGCATAGTATGTCCTTTTCTTCAGGGTATCTCATCCACCTATTGGTTAATTCTATGTTCAGTTCCCTGTGCATTATTTTTTTTCCATTCCAAATAATGGCTCCTGCTTTGCGCCATCGTCTGTACCCTTGATCTAGGGTGGGAAGCCAATACTAGTTGACCGTTTCCTAGATTTGTGCTTCCTCCTCCTCTATTGGTGAAGGAGAGATTAAGTTGTGGAGATTGGGTCTTTGCTACCAAGAGTCTTTCCAGAAACGAGCATGATTGACGTTCCTCATTTCCCAAATGTTGTGCTCGTGAATCATATTTTTGTGCACTCTAGCAAAGTCCCAAATTAGGGAGCATTTATCCATGCTTGTAAGCCTTATTAGATCATCAATCGATCTGTGATCGACATAATTTTCTCTCGATAGGAGTGGCCAAGTTTTATGTGGGGATGACAGCCACTTCCACGAGATTCTAGCACCCATGGCTATGTTACTATGTTGAGGGTCCTGAAGACTGATTCCCCCAAGGTATTTTTGGAGGCAAACTATATCCCACCTGACGAGAGCCCATTTGTGATTCTAACTTGCTGAACCCCATAAAAAGTTCCGTTGGAGATTTTTGACTTGAGGACCCACTTGGGCAATGCTAAGATAGAAAACAAATACAGGGGCATAGGTTTCAGAATGGCTTTAATGAGGATTAGACTGCTAAGCATGTTTAGGGCTCTGAAAGTCCAGGATGTGAGTGAGGATTCAAGCTTGTTGAGGAAGAGATGCCAAGAAGAGTGTTTAAGGGCATAATCTGTGAGGGGGGCACCAAGGTACTTGGAGGGGAGAGCGGCAGGAGAGAATCCTAGAATGCATGCTATGGAGGATTGGGTGGTGGTGGGAGTGTGAAAAAAAAAAATCTTGGATTTGATAGTATTGATACTGGCTCGAGAAGCAGCGGAGAAATCATCAAGGAGGGATTTGAATTTTCTGGCCTCTTAGAAAAAGGGGTGTCCAAATAACATATTATTGTCCACAAATTGTTGGTGGGTAATAGTAGGGGAGTTGTGTAGGGAGATGCCTCTAAGCTGATTCTCTTGTAGCGCATGCTTAATAGATCTACCTAATTCTTCATCCATAAGAACAAAGAGAAAAGGGGAGAGGGGATTCCATTGCCGAATGCCTCTAGAGGGTTGAAAGGGGGTGGAGGGTATACCATTGACTGGTATTGAGAAGAAAGTTGAGGATATTAAGCTTATGATCCAGCGAACCCATGTAAGTGAGAAACCAAAAGCTATTAACATTAAATGAATGTAAGTCCAAATCAAATTGTTGAAGGCTTTGGAGAGATTGATTTTTAGGAGCATACCTACTTTTTTATAGTTCTTTAGAGAGTGTATGATTTCGTGGGTGAGGATGATTCCATCTATGATTTTCCTTCCTTGCACATAGCATTTTTATTCTCGCAAGATGAGGAAGGGGAGCAGTGGCTTCAGGCGAGAGGCAATGACTTTGGAGATGATTTTATAGATGACATTGCATAGGACTATCAACCTTAATTTGTCCGGCGTGTTGGAGTGTGCCTCCTTGGGAATGAGAGTGATAAAAGTTGCATTTAGTGAGGGAAGCACCCAATGAAGCGTTCTAGACTCTTCAACCACCTGCCAGACTTCCTCTTTTATAATATCCTAAAATTTGTGGAAGAATGTGGAGGTGAAGATATCTCGACCAGGCGCTTTTCCTTCCTGCAACTGCTTTATAGCAGATTCCACCTCCTAGAGTGTAACCGGATGGAGGAGCAAATGATTATGTTCATATGTGATCAGGTTAGGGATGTGTGAAAGAATCTTGTCAATTGCTGGCTTCCTGTTGATGGAGGGTTCTTGTTGGACTAATTTGAAGTGCCTGATTAATTCTATTTCAATGTCCCCATGATTTTCCAGTCTTTCTCCATGTTGATTGTGAATGTGGGTGATGTTGTTATGCATTCTTCTTTGGATTGCTAAGTGATGGAAGAATTTTTTGTTCCTCTCCCATTCCCTTAACCATTTTATTTGAGATTTCTATCTCCATAGGATTTCCTCTTGTATCTCTCTTTCATTGATCTGAGTCTGGATGTGCTTTTCCTATTCGTTGTTGGCTTCAGTCCTGCCTTCATTGATGATAGTTTGCTAGAGTTTCTCCATTTCCTGAGCTAATGCTTGATGAGTTTGGAAGATGTTTCCAAAGGTTGCAATGTTCCAATGTTAGGCCCCTATACTACTAGTGTAACCCCTTATTATTATTAATACAACCCCCTTATTATATTGATGTACCCATGTAGTGTGCATATTGTTACTATTGTGCCCCATAGAAGCCCACTATTGTTATTATTGTGCCCTTTCATTATTATTGTTATGTAGCCTCTAATTATATAATGACCCCTTAGACTCCTATATATAGAAAGGAGGTCTTTTCATTTGTATCATCGAAGAATTATTCAATTATGTAATGTAAAGCAGGTTGCCCCCTCGAAGAGGCTGAATTCTTAGGCGTTGATCTATCTTTTCTATCTTTTCTTGAGTTGGTTTCATAACATTTGGTATCAAAGCTTTGGATTCTAGGGTTTCGCTGCTCCAAACAGGTCATTGTGGAATTCTCGCTATAACTCTATTTATGTGACATTTCAGAAGTAAAAAAAAAAACCCATTTGAGAAGACATCGCGCTAATTCACGGGTCCAAATTTCAGAGCTTTTCACGCTATATTTGTGGAGATATGATCTGAGCAATTTGGTCTTTTTGCAGAGTCTTGAATTACATTCCAAACAGGTGACCTGGGGAAAACCATCATAACTTTTTCTCTGAGCATTGGATTAAAATTTTGTAAGAAGTTACAGAAAGAGGACAGACTGTAGTTTCTTCTATATATTTTTGAGAGCTAAAGGTCGAAACAGTGACTCGTGGCATGTCGTACAAGTTCGCTCTACTGAACTATTCTATAATCAAGTAACTGTGGGAGATTTCGCATAACTCTTCCTTGGAGAATCCAATTTGGATCAGACTGGCGGCATTGGAAAGATTACACGGACGACTAGTGTAGATCACAATTTTAGAACTTAAAGATCTGAAAGTACAGAGTTACAGTCGTTTCAAGATTGAGCTCCTAAAATCAAGAAAAAACAAGACAAGGAAGTTTGATGGGAAGGATCCGGTAAATTGGATACTTCAGATGGAGCAATATTTTGATCTACATTGTGTACCACTCTTACGAAAGGTATGTATTGCATATTCATATTTAGAACTGGATCAATTTTTATGGTATAAATGGCTTTGTTCTCGTAAACGACTTGTTACGTGGTCAATTCTCACAGAGGAAATGATAGCACATTATGAAGATACAAAGAGCAATGCCTTCTTTAGAGCAACACCACAAGAATTTGAAAGAGTAAAAGGGCCTTATGACATACTAGAAAGTAAAATTATGGCAACAATGAATTCTACCCCTCAGAGCTATGAAGATGGAAGTGTTGTTTCTCCTAGCCTTCCATAACCTACAAGGGTTACACCACAACAATTGGGAGAAAAAAGAGAAAAAGGGCTTTGTTACAATTGTGATAGCAAATGCACTAAAGGTCATAAGTGTGTTGAGAAGAAATTATTTTACATAGAGTATGAAGAGGAGGAAGAAAAGGATCAAGAAACATCAAAAGAAGAGGATATATGCCAAGATCCAACCCTAGAGGTAGAAGAAATGAATCAGACCATATATTGTAAAGCATTGGCAGGAATTACCACTCCTCAAACTATCGAGATAGAAGGACTTATCAAAAAGGAAAGTGTTCAAGAAGTGAAATATCACATCGAGCATCAAGAAATCAATCTGACCATATCTTGTAAATGATTGGAAGAAATTATCACTCCTCAAACTCTAAATATAGAAGGACATATCAAGAAGGAAAAGGTTCAAGTGATGAAAGATCACATCGTGCATAAACAACAAGTTCTCCAACGTTTAAAGGATAATGCCACTTTGGTGCAAAATCAAATGAAACAACAGGTAGATCAACATCGTAGTGAAAAATGTTTTGATGTAGGTGATTTGGTATTTTTACTTCTACATCTCAAGCAAGATATTTGTGAGAAGGAAATGTTGGGAATATCACATGCATTTAAAAGATGGCGACCTTACCGAATGGGAAGACACTTTGAGGTAAAAATGAATCATGATAGTCTTAAATACTTTTTAGAACAACTATTATCTTTAGAAGAACAAAAAAAAGGTGTCACAAATATGTTGGTTTATGACTTTGACATCATCTATAGAAAATCGAAGCAAACTTTTGTTGCAGATGCACTCTCAAGAAAGGATGAGGATGTGGAAGCATTGTTTTATGCTATTTCTATCATCCAACCAGATTGGATAAACGAAGCAAGGGATGAATTGAAGAAGGATGAAGAAGTATGGCCACTTATTTGAAATTCGCAAAAGATCCCAATTCAAACAATATTGCCAGAAATTGAAGGGGAAGGAAAAATCATATTGGAACCTAGAGCAGCCATAGAAACAAGAACCCGACAACTACAAAATCAATCAATTTCATAGTATCTCATCAAGTGTAAGAACTTACCCGCTGAAGATTCCACATTGGAGGACAAGAATTTTATACAAAAGCATCAAGAACTACTCAAGCGTTGAGGACAACACTTTTTGATGGAGAGGGGCATGTTAGGCCCCTATACTACTAGTGCAACCCCTTATTATTATTAGTACAACACCCTAATTATATTTATGTACCCATGTAGTGCCCATATTGTTACTATTGTGCCCCATAGAAGCCCACTATTGTTATTATTGTGCCCTTACATTATTATTGCTATGTAGGCTCTGATTATATAATGACCCCTTAGACTCCTATATATAGAAAGGAGGTCTTTTCAGTTGTATCATCGAAGAATTATTCACTTATGTAATGTAAAGGAGGTTTCCCCCTCGAAGAGGTTGAATTCTAAGGTGTTGATCTATCATTTCTATCTTTTCTTGAGTTGGTTTCATAACATCCAATGTTTGATTTTCATTTTTAGGAACCACAACTTTTGTTGAAATTGGATCATTTTGGATCTAGCAAGGGGAGTAAAGCCTTTCTAGGTTTTTTGTACTTAATCTTTGAGCTATGGATGGGTGAGCCAAAATGATTCAAAGCGTAAAGGTTGCTTGGTGGAGTTCCCCAGTCTTTGCCATTGAAGCGAGATTGGCCAATGGTTCGACCCTAGATATGGTAGTATGGAAGTAGAGAGGTCTCCTCTGACATGAATAGCATTATAACTTATCAGAAATTGATCAAGCCTAGAGGCAATCTGATGGGGACCAGACCTTCTATTATTCCAGGTAAATATCCCATTCTTGTTGGGGAGGTCAATTAGCGAGTTTCTTTGTATGAACTATTTGAAATGCTCACTTTCAGTGTCCAGTCTGATTATCCCTCCTATTTTTTCTTCTAATTTGGTGATCACGTTGAAATCTCCTCCCATGATCCAGAGTGGATAGGATCTGTTGATGTTGAGCAAAGATAGTGTGTCCATGATAGAGATTTTGTTTTCAACAGCTTGCAAGAAGTACACATTGGTAAGGTGACCGTGCACATTGGTCCCTGTTAGATGGAATTTAGCTTGAATGAAGTGGTGGTGTGCATGAAAATCTATGAGCTCAATATCTTGTGCATTCCAGGTGATTACTAAACCACCAAAGGCTCCAATAGCATTCACCACCATTATGTGGCAACCATGCCAAGATTTTGAGAAAGTGGTATTGAGAAAAGTATTCTTACATTTGGTTTCTTGGATAAAGAAGATATGGGGTTTCTCCTTCTGAATCAGATTTTTTATCATTCTGTAGTTCCCTAGGCCGTTCAGCCCTCTTCGATTCCATGAGATGAGCTTCATGGTTCAGATTTGGGGAGAGGCCTATAGTACTTGGTGAGTTTGAAATATCTGCCACATTCAACCAGCATTTCCCCAATGATCATGGTTTGTTGTAGATCTGTCTTTCACCTTCTTTTATTAGTATCCTTGAATAAGTTCTTCTGATCCCACTGACTTCTTGGTTGGATTCTGAGAGATATTTATTGGTGTACTCTGGATAAAATGACTTCTATACTTCCTAACTATCTTACTAGAATCTTATCATAGCGTTTTTGCCTGCATGCCTACTCAAGGCTAAAAATGTCCAAGTCTCCTAGGTCAATGCTTTCCGGTTTTTCATCCATTTTCTTGAGGTCACTGCTATCAGAAGAGATGTTCTCAGCAAGTTTGGGAAGCAGATGGTTGTCAATATCCATGCTATTAGGTTTCTAGATCGACTCTTTGTTGGGGGTGTTGGGGAGGTAATATAGGGGTTGCTTATGGTGTTGGTCCAGAAACATGTCCCGCTAGGGCTTATCGGATGGCGGAGAAGGGATATCAGGGGCTTAGGAGAGCATTCGGGGTTCAGGGGTAGTAGGATCATAGTGGGATAGGATATCGAAGCCGTTATTGGTTAAGGGTTTTAAGTTGCTGGAAAGGGTGTATTTAGGCTGAGAGGCGGGTTTTTTATGAGTTCTTTTTCGAGAGTTTACTTTAGTGAAACCCTCTTGATCTATTTGCCTCGAGACGACATTACAGGAGGGCTTGACATTGAGCAGACAGTCGCAGAATAGATGTCCATGTGCATGGCATTTGCGGCATCTGATTAGAACATGCTCATAATCTAGAGTGTGAATCCATTCGAAATCATCATGAAATACACTTACCGAGTCCAGGAGAGCTTTTTTCAGGTGCATGTAGACAGAGATGCAGGCATAGAATGTGTATCGTCCATGTTTCGTTTCTTCTGAAACTTTTATGAATTCTCCCAACCCATTTCCAATGTCGTTTAAATATATCTCATCCCAATATTCTAGCGGCAGTGAATATAGGCAGATCCAGATAGGTGCTAAGCTAAGGTCTTCTTTATCTGGGTTGAATCTCTCAATCCGATCCTTTAAATAAAGTCTTGCTGCATTGAAGAAGTAAATACCATTATATGAGACCCTGTTTCGATCTTCTATGTAGTTGGAGATGGCTGTGAAGAAACCTTTTAGTCCAAACTTCAGATTAATGTGTCCTTTTGGTTTCCATTTGGCTGCTATCTCCCTGTAGGGCTTTCTCTGTGGGCCAAAACGTAATAAATTTCCCAATAAGTGCATGATATTTCATGTATTGGATCTAGGTGTTGATTCTTTGACTTGGTAGTTCAATCTTAGTCCATTCTACAGCCACATTTTTGCAAGTTGCAGAGGTAGCTTTGGGTTTTGTCATTATCTTCCACGACATTTTTCTGCTTGGCCGAGGGTATCTCTACTATACCCTAAGGTTCATTAAGCGGATCAGTATTATGCTACTCTGATTGCATCTATTGAACATAGGTATTGTCAGAACTATTTGAAATTCCTTGGTGCTTTATTTATCATAGGGGGAGGCTCCAAGTCCTTGCCCATCATGGAAGCCATTGGAGTTGAGCTACGAGCTATCATGTTTTGCTAATGATATATGCAATGTTCATGGAACGAGGGCATTGAGTGTTGAGCAATGCTCCGTCTTTGAGAATGGTGAAACCCTAGGTCACCAGCATTCTATGCCTGTAATCTCTCCCCAAGCTTTTCTAACATTAACTAGAAGGTGGTGATCTTTAATTACAATATTTTATATTTCAAATAAAAATAATTTTTTCATATAATTTATTTGCAAATTGGAATTATATAAAATATTATGAGGATTTTGATTTTATTAACTGAAATTTATTAGGAGGAAATTTTATGTAGTTAGGGATTAGGAAATTAAGACTGCTCCAATTATCAATTTCACAAATAAAAAATAATAATTACAAGATTCGCTATATATTCAATGAAAAATCTATATATTTATTAACGTATCACTTTAAATTTACTTTGAATTAAGTAATTAGAGGTGTATAGTAATTCAAACAACTTTAAACATGGAAATGAAAGATGCACAGATATCTTTTAACTTATTTCTCTAAGCTTATTTTTAATTAGAAAATAAAAAACACACTACATTGATTGATCAAATTATTTAACTAAATTTGTTTAATAATTATAAATTAATTCAAATTACGAAATCCTAAATTTTTAATAAACTATTATGCTAAATTAATTATTTACAAATTAATATAACCACACACTCTTAATAAAAACATATAAATTCCCTCGGATCAAGACGTATTAAAAAAACACTTATCATGAATTTAATTCAAAGAAATAAATATTAAATTTGTAATAAAATTGCTTGCTAAACTCATTCATTTATATATGTGTATAACCACCAACCTAAGAACAAGAACATACAACCTCCCTTAAATTGAGTGATATTAAATGTAGACACATTATTGGTTGAAATCAATTGGTAAAAAAAAAATGGTAACAAAAATAATCCTATCCTAAATACAAGAGACAAACTTCTTGAGATATCATGTAGAGAAACAACTTTAGTTGTGAAGTAAGTCCTTATGACAAGTTGGGAAGTAAATAAAGAATTCATACACATCAATAGAATTCTTTATCCTATTTATAAAAATGGAAAATGCATCATATAACTTGTTTTTTTTTATCTAATCAAATTCATCTATATTAATAAAGAATCAACTTTGCACAAATTATCATCAACATTAAGGAATCCTAATCATAAGAAAAACACATACATATATATAAAACATATTTGAATATATATATATTATATATATATATATATAAAAAAAATATTCTAGAGATATATATTTATTTCACTTCCTTCCTAATTTATAGAAATCCATGGAAATCCAAAATTCACACATACTATCTAAAATAATTTAAATATAACTCAAAAATAATAAATAAAACTTGTAAAATAATTTCAATTATTTGTAATTATCACACTTCATTCATAGTTTTGTACTACCCAGGCCCAATCCTTCCATTGTAAACAAAAAACTCACACCATACTATCTAGAATAGTTTCTTACAACCACATAGTAAGTAGTAATTAATAGGTAACATGGTAATCTTCTTCAAAATAGTTAAACATTTGAAAGAGGGTGGAGAAAGCATCATTTAGGCCTATAGTAAAAATAGAAATAAAGTTTTCTTGATATAGTTTTTAATAATAAGAAGGTGACATGCTTTACAATATTAAAATTAGAAATCGCGTTTTATCAATTTTAATTCAAATATTTAGAGAAAAGTTAAAATTTACAAATACATGTTCTAACTTAATCATATTGAGTGAATAGTTACTTTAACCTGATCTTACAATTCTTAACCTTCCTATAAACAATTCTCATCATAAATATAATCAAACTTAACTTGGTGTATAACTCAACATAATTACAAAATAATATCAACTATAATCGAAATAAAAAACAAATATACATATTTAATTAGTTTTATTTAAAAATATTATAAAATGTACTTTTATTTTAATTGTGCTTGTTTTATTGGTTGTTTACATTACAACCCAATACGAAAGAGAGATGGTAAAATTATTCTACTCATCATTTTATCAAATAAGATAATTTATATCAATCTTTAAAATTATTAAAACAAAAAAGCAACAAAGTTTATATTATTTGTATTTTCATATTTCAATTTGATAAGTAAACTCGCACAACCATGTTAATTAATGTGGTTGATAAAAGGGGATAGGCCCATATGAAACACATATATGATTTATCAATAATATTAAGAATTAATGTTATTATTAATAATATTAATATAAATATAACAACCATATTAATAATATTTAATATTATATTATTACTATTATATTAAATAATGATAATTGAAAATAATAAGAATAATAAATAAATAAATCTAATAATATTGATAATCATTCAATAAAATATATTAATAATCATTTGATAAATAATAATGAAGTAATTATGAACTAAAAACTTAATAAAAAACAAACAACAGTTTAAATGTGATTGATAGGATGTTCAACTTTTAACACTCTACAAGAACATGGTTATTAAATGGCAGCCTCTTCCAAAACACACCAAGATCGATGAAAAAATCTACACCAATTCAATTCAACAAGATAATGGTCACGACTATTAACACTTTCCAAGCAATCCATTCTCGCATTGTATTGCATTTTTGCATTACAATGAAAAGAGAAAGACAATGAAATCTCTAAATCATCTATTGATTTTACTCGATGTAGCTGTAAATGTTAGACAAGTAATATTAAACCCAAGGTATAAAATCCATAAGGTAAATATCATAAACCGTGAAATAAGCATGTTTGACCATGATTTACCATCATTGTTTTTCATACTGAGATGATGTTTTCCACAATGTGATGTTGGACCATGGTTGACCATGGTTGATTTTCATATTGAGAAAGTCTTTGACACATTGTGAAATTGGACCATCGTTGACCATGGATGACCATGGATATAAACCCAAGATATTTATATTAAACCCTAGGATTAATATGATAAACCCTATGAATAATATTATAAACCTAAGGAATATGAACCAAATAAACCCAAGGGATTGATATTATAAACCAAAGGGAATAATAAACCTTAGGGAATTATTCTAAAAAAGAAAGGTATTATAAACCTAAGGGAATAATATTAAACTCAAAGGATTATTATTATAAATGAAAGGTATATAAAGCCTAAAGGGATTGATATTATAAACCGAGGGGAATAATAAATCCAAGCGATTAGTACTAAAAACCGAAGGGGTTAACAACCAAATGGGTTGATAATATAAACCCAAGGGAATAATATTAAAACCAAATGAATAATATTAAAACCAAGGGACTAATATTATAAACCCAAGGAATATAAAACCTAAGATAAATATTTGTCACAATGCAACATAGGAATATGGTTGACGATGATTGTTTTTCATATTGAGAGAATGTTTTTTACAATGCGACATTAGACAATGATTGACCATCGTTGACCATGGTTGATCTCCATATTGAGACAATGCTTGTCACAATGTGACATTAGACCATGGTTGACCATGATTGAACCCAAAGGTATTATAAACCCAAGAGATTAATATTATAAATGAAAGATATATAAACTCTAAAGGGCCTAATATGATAAACCCAACGGAATAATAAACCCAAGGGATTAATACTAAAATCTCATGGGGTTGATAACCCAAGAGATTAATAATATAAACACAAGGAAATAATATTAAACCCAAGAGATTAATATTATAAACACAAGGTATATAGACCCTAAGGTAAATTTTATAAACCCAAGGGAATATTATTAAACCCAAGGGATGAATATTATAAACCAAGGGAATATAAACAATAGGACAAATATTATAAACCCTAACATAAATATTTGTCACAATGAGACATTAGAATATGGTTTACCATGCTGATTTTCATATTAAGACAAATAAACCCTAAAATAAACATGGTTTACCATGATTGACCATGGATGATTTTCATATTGACACAATATTTGGCACATTGTTACAATGGACCATCGTTGATCATTGATGCCTATGATTGTAAACCCAAGGTATTTATAATAAGCCATCGGATTAATATTTTAAACCTTATGCATAATATTATAGCCTACGAATATGAACCAAATAAACCTAAGGGATTGATATTATAAATAGAAGGGAATAATAAACCAAAGGGATTAATTCTAAAACCCAAAGGTATTATAAACCCAAGGGATTAATATTATAAATGCAATATGTATAAACCCTAAAGGGCGTGATATTATAAACCCAACGGATTTATACTAAAAACCTAATTGATTAGAATCCCAACAGATGGATAATATAAACCCAATAAAATAATATTAGACACAAGGGATTAATATTATAAACCCAAGGTATATAAATGCTATGATAAATATTATAAACCCAAGGTCATAATAAAACTAAGGCATTATAAACCCAAGGGAATAACGTTTTTCACAATGTGATGTTGGACAATGGTTGACCATCGTTGACCATGGTTGATATCCATGTTGAGATAACCCTTTTCACAATGCGATGTTGGACCATGGTGGACCATCGATGACCATGGTTGTGATAATGTGATGGTGGAACAAGAAATATTATAAACCCAAAGAATATATAACCTATGATAAGTATTATAAACCCTAAGATGAATATTTGTCAGAGTGCAACATTGGAATATGGTTGGTCATGATTGATTTTCATATTGAGCTAACGTTTGTCACAATGTGAAAGACAATGACTGATCATTATTAACCATGTTTGATATCCATATTGAGACAATCTGTGTTGCAATGCGATGTTGGACCATGATTCACCATGGATGACCATGGTTGTGACAATGTGACATTCGACTAAGAGACAATCTTTGTCACACTGCAATGTTAGAACATGGTTGACCATGATTATAAACCCAATGGATTTATATCTAACCTGAAGATTAATATTATAAACCCTATGAATGATATTATAACCTAGACTAGAAGATAAGAATGTCATAGGGACAAAATCGATCTTCAAAAATAAGTTAAATGAAAATGGGGAAGTAATTAGAAACAAGGCCAGACTTGTCCGTAAAGGGTATGCTCAACAAGAAGGAATAGACTTTGAAGAAACTTTTCTCCCGTTGCTAGACTTGAGGCCATCTGAATGTTCCTTGCTCTCTCAAGCTTTCAGAAATTCAAAGTATTTCAAATGGGCGTGAAATTGGCCTTTCTAAATGGAGACTTAGAAGAAGAAGTATACATTGAGTAGCCGTATGGTTTCATTCTTTGGAATGATCCAAATCTTGTATGCAGACTAAAAAAGGCTCTCTATGGTCTTAAACAGGCTCCAAGGGCTTCGTACTACCAGTTGGACAAATACCTTCATCAACAAGGTTTTTCAAAAGGTTCAGCAGATAGCAATCTTTATATAAGAATTGAAAATGACAAATTGCTAATACTTCTTGTGTATGTAGATGATATTATCTTTGGCAGCAATGAAGAAGCTATGAGTCAAAACTTTGCCTTGGTGATGAAGAAAGAATTCGAAATGTCCTTGCTTGGAAAACTGACATATTTTCTTGGATTGCAAATCCAACAAAATGAAGGTGGGATCTTCTTGTCTCAAACCAAGTATCTCAAGTAGATTTTGAAGAAATATGGCATGGAAGATGCGAAACCAGTATGTACCCCCATGGTCACAGGATGCAGCCTCAGTACAAATGATGAATCAACAACAGTGCATCAACCAACCTATAGGTCTATGATTGGAAGTCTTCTTTCTTTGACAGGTACCCGACCAGACATCATGCATGCAGTGGGAATAGTTGGAAGATTTCAGGAAAATCCAAAGGAAACTCATCTTCAGGAAGTGAAGAGAATTTTCAAGTACCTTCAAGGAACTCAAAACTATGGCATATGGTATCCTAGAGATAAAGATCTCACACTTCATGCTTATACAGATGCATATTGGACCGAAAGCGTGGATGACAGGAAGAGCACAAGTGGTGGTGCATTATTTATGGGTTCCATATTAGTATCTTGGTTCAGCAAGAAACAAAGTTTGATTGCATTATCTACAGCTGAAGCGGAATATGTGCCTGCTGCATCTTGCTGCATTCAACTCCTTTGGATGATGCAGACCTTGGAGGATTTTCAAATCACTTGTATACCACCTATCTCCATATTATGTGATAATAAAAGTGCAATCATCATTTCAAACAATCCATTCATGCATTCAAAGACCAAGCACATACCGATCAAGTATCACTTTCTCAATGAACAAGTGCTTGAGCAAAAGGTCAAGTTGGAGTATGTTCCTTCTAAGGAACAAGTTGCTGATATACTCACCAAACCATTACCTAGGGAGACCTTTGAATACCTCAGGCAAAAGTTGGGGGTTGTTGATGCATCATCTTGTTCTTGAATCTCATCTGTTTGAGAGATTGTTGGTTGTACGTAAGTTTCATATGGGGTATACGCGTACATGTGCTAGATTGCGGATTGGTCAAAGATCGAATGGCACATGTTTAGGGGGAGCATATAATGCATTTTTGGCATTATGGTAGAAGATATTGAAGAAGAATATACAGAAGGAGAATGTGGACGTTGATCTGCATATTGCTGCTAATATGTCTCTATCTCATATTGATACTAGTGAGGTTCTTCATCTAGAAATATTTTTCTTCTGTAGATCAGCAAAGCAAAGGCCTAAGCATGTTCAGAGGGGGAGCATAACCCTTTGCCCTTGATGTCAAAGGGGGAGAATGACATTGAGGATCTTGAGGTTTCCATGAAGTCCAGAGGGGGAGATTGTTGGCATTATGATTCTGGTTTGGCTCTATGGTACATGTGTTGTACTTGATGGCAACTCAGTCTTATGGAAGATCTTAGTTCAGGCACTCAAAATCATGGAAAAAGAGATACCTGTAGGTGATCCTATGAGAGGATGCAGACCCATAGGTTCGCAGACCAAGACGTGCAGACATACATGCAGGTGCTTCGTTCAGAAGGTGCGGACCCCAGTTTCACTCTCTCCAATGCAGAAAAGCGCGTGCACGTGGGAATCTTTATGAATGGTCCATAGTATTTAGCCCGACATGTTTGATCCTATCGTTTTGGTCTGTGGTTTTTCATCCAAAATTATTGATCCAAGGTATTGGGTTCATGGTATTATGTTATTATGGTTTTGGTCATGGTATTGTGAAAGGCTTGCCCATAAAAAGGAAAGGAGATCTCTTGGCGAGACGCTTGTGAAATTTGAATATCTTAAGATCTGAAATTTTGGGTGATTGGGTTTTTAAAAGGCTAGATCTAAATCAAGGAGAAAACTTAAGGCGAATCTATTGATAGGTCGTGATCTCTCGGGCGCATGAATAGATCTGTGGATCTGACTGACTCTGGCACATTGGAGGACTCTTAATTTGGCCCTAATCAGAAGTTCGGAGGCGATCGACGGCGTAAGTGCAGGGGTACACAGCGTAGAAGAAGGTGCAGTGAGGGGTACGCAGCGAACAATAAGGTGAAGTGCGTGGGGTATGCAGAGAAGCAAAAGGCATAGTGCGAGGTATGCAACACAAAAAAAGACAGTGCGGAAGTACGCTGTCAGACAGAGAGTGCAGGTGCGGATCTGAGCCGAAGTATGCAGAGCACAAGAAATATCAGGTGCGGATCTGCGAAGTTTAGACACAGAAGAGCTGCGGATATCTGCAGGTTTATATTGGTCAAGTTGCGGATGTTTCTTTGAAGTATTCGTTGTCTTCCTTTTATCTATTTGTTGTAGAGTTCTGGGTTTAGTCTACTGGTATTGCCTTTATGTTTACAACATTCTGAGAAATTGGGCGATTCATTGGTTGATTGTATAAGGAGTTTGGTTTATTCATATTTACTTGTTTATTATTTGATGTCCATGGATACAGTTTGAAAATTCATGAAACTTGGTCCTTAAAGAAGTAAAAAGACCAAATGGAGTTGTAGCTCCCTTCCTGGAGAGACTAGAAAATGAGAGAGGGTTGTAGCTCTCTGCAGGTTGTAGCCTGTGTACTGGTAAAGGACTGCACCAATACAAAATCATTGTAAAAGAAGTTTCTAATTGAAAGAAGATAGAGACATATTGCAGCAGGTGGTCTTCGCCCACATTGGGTTTCAACCTTATATCTATTGTTCCTTGGTGTGATTATCTGTCTTTCTTGTTCTTGCTCATTGTTATATGGTACTGACATACAAACTAATGATCAATATCTGAATAATAAATTAAAGTATAAATCTGGAAGGTATATTGAAAAGAATTTGATACTATTGATTCACCTCCCCCCCCTCTCAATATTATTTCCAACAATTGGTATCAGTGCAGGTCCTTCAAGAGAAGCTTCATCGCTTGAAGCAAGATCTATTATCATGAGCAACTATGAGAGGCAAGCATCAATCAGGCCACCGATTTTTGATGGGACAAACTTCGTATATTGGAAGGTAAGAGTTACTACCTATCTTCAATCTCTTGGTATAGAAGTGTGGGATATCATAAATACAAGGCTTACTTTTCCATCAGCAACTCCTACAGATCCGACTGAGAAGAAGAAATATGAAACAAATGCAAATGCGGTTAATACTCTATTAGGATGCCTATCTCAATCAGGATTTGTCAAGGTAATGCAATTTAAATCTGAAAAAGAGATATGGGACAAGATTGTTCTGAGCTATGAAGGATATGATGAGGTAAAACAAGAAAAACTTCAAACCCTCAGGATTCAGTATGAAAATCTCAATATGTATAATGATGAAAGTGTGGCTAATTATTTTCTTCATGTAGATGAGATTGTTAATTGTATGAAAAATTTGGGTGAAGAAATAAAAGAGGCTATTGTGGTTGAAAAATTTCTAAGATCTTTCTCCTCTAGATTTCAATCTAAAGTTTCTGCTATAGAAGAAAAGGAGAATCTACAAAACCTTAAAATGTCACAACTGCACAGAATTCTAACTGCTTATGAAATGAGGAAAGGAGGTCCATCAGATAGGAGAGTAGCTGCCTTCAAGGCTTCGGGCAAAGGAGAGTACTATGAGTTAGGACACGTGTCAGAAGAAGAATAAGAATAAAATTTTGTCAGAAATCTTCAACGGGGTACTGGAAGATTCAAAGGTAAGTTACTTTTCAAATTTTTTTCTTGCAGAAGAGTAGGTCACTATGCTGCCAAATGTCCTCATAAGGATAAGATTGACAAGGGGAAGGAACCTGTTAGATGGAACAAGAAGCAGAATGCAAATAAAAAAACCTATTACACTCATGATGATAGTGATTGACTATCAAATAACGATAAAGATGAACGAGGTAATCACTATAAACTTTTAATGGCCTTCAGAGATGACGATTACTTGGATGCTATAGATGTGGATGGTTTTTATGAAGAGATTTCTAGACTCAAAACATGTTTAGAAGAAAAGAATGTGATCATTGATACTCTGGAATTTAAACATGATGAAAAAGAAAAATTTCTTCAGAAGTTAGAATGTGAAATTGTTGACCTTAGAAAATAAATTGAGAAAACAAAGGCCCTTAATCTTAAATTTGTTAAAGGATCTGAAACTCTGGATGAGATTATCAATGTGCAACATTCCCCTCTAATCAAGACAGGTATGGGGTATAATGGTGAAATATCTCAAGCTTCCACCTCCAAAAGTTATCTTGATGCAGCAAGGAGTGAGAAAAATCCTAATAGAAATCATCAGGTAAATCAGGGACAGTCTTCATCAAGAACGAATAAAGACTATCAAGAAAATCGGGGACAAGCTACCTTAAGCACAAACAGAAGCTACAACCAACCTCAGGTAAAATCTTCCCAATTTTCTTCAAGAATGGATGACAATCAAAACTACAATCATTTGGATGGTACATTTGATAATCGCAGAAGTTTCTTCAATGGCCAATGTTTCTCTTGCCATAACTTTGGTCACAAAGAAGCTCAATGTGTTTCCTATAAGAAAATCATGACTAGAGAAGTTCAAAAACAAAGAAGTATGAATGGGATTTCGAAAAAGACCTATAACAACTTTCTGGCGCTTGAAAATGAAATTGAATGTTCTATTTGTAATAACTTCGGTCATGAAGATTCTGAATGCAGGAGCAAGTTTTGGAAGACAACTCAGAAGGAACAAACCTCAAGTGCCAAAACATGGAGAATGAAGGAAATGCAACCAGAAAGATGTGGGATAGCTTTATATGCAGAAGGATAGGAAAATCAATGGCACATCGATAGCGGATGTTCGAAGCATATGACATGTGATAAAGGAAAACTTCAATCATATACTGCTTTAGGAAAGGGAAATAAAGTTTCTTTTGGAAATGATACCCCTGTAGCCATAAAAGGAAAAGGCATTCCTTAGTTAAAAGAAAGGGTCAAAGATGGAAATGTTTTGTATGTTGATGGCTTGAAGCATAATCTATTGAGTGTCAGTGGGATGTGTGATAATGGAACCGAGGTAAAATTTCGATCATATGGGTGTAGTGTTCGTGATCTTGATACACGAAGAACAGTGATCAAAGGCAGAAGAACTCCAAATAATTTATACATATTTGAGGAAGGACAACAACAATGCTATTTGAGCAAGGATGATGAGCACTAGTTATGCACCAGAGGTTGGGCATCTAAGCTTTTCACAAATACGGAAAGCATGCAAATACTAGGCAGTTCGTCGTCTTCCAGACATCAAAATTCCAGACAACACCATATGCAAATCATGTCAGTTTGGTAAGCAAACCAAAACTAACTTCCCTAAGAAGGAAGGATTAGCCAGCAGGCCTCTTGAGCTAGTCCATACAGATGTATGTGGTCTATTTAGTACAAGGTCACCTCGAGGAGAATAAAACTTTATATTATTCATTGACGACTTCTCCAAGATGGTTTGGTTAGGACTTATGAAGCACAAGGACGAAGCATTCGAAAAATTCAAATCCTTCAAAGACTTGGTTGAAAATGAATCAGATCACAAAATTAAGTGCCTCAGGTCTGATAGAGGTGGGGAGTTTACCTCAAATGAATTTTTTTATTTTTGTGAAGAACATGGAATAAGAAGGGAATTCTCTACAGGTAGGAATCCTCAGCAAAATGGAGTGGTGGAAAGGATGAATAGAAAAGTCCAACAAATGCTTCGTGCTATGGTTGATGAGTCTGGAACTCCCGCAACCTTCTAGGGTGAAGCTGCATTTGCTGCAGTTTTTATTCTCAATAAAACAAATGTCCGAGTAAAAAGCGCTCAAGCTCCTCATGAGCTATGGTATGGTGAGACTCCTTCGGTAAAGCATTTCAAAATTTTTGGAAGAAAATGCTTTATTAAGAATACCGATGAACAACTTGGAAAACTTGAACCTAGACCAGATGAAGGCATTCTCCTTGGTTATTCTCCCCACAGAAAAGCATATAAGTGTTATAATAAAAGACTTGGAATAATTGTTGACAACATTGATGTAGTGGTTAATGAAAAAGGATACATTCCTAGGCAAGTAAACTATGAAAATATCAAAGAGGATGAAGACTACCCTCAAAATCAGACTGATGATGAAGAAGAGACCCATGAAGAATAAACCCATGAGGATCCAGAGGAACAAATAAGGATAGAACATAAGACTTCTTCTAGTTATGTTTAGAAGAATCGTCCAGGATCACAAATTTTGGGGCAAAAGGAGGCAGGTGTACAAACAAGAAGAACAATTGCAGAAGCCTCAAGCTATTTTTCGTTGCTCTCCTCCACTGAACCACAAAATGTAAAAGAGGCATGCAAAGATGAATGCTGGGTCAAGGCAATGGATGAAGAACTTGAGCAGATCAAAAAGAACAACACTTGAGATTTGGTCCCTAGACCAAAAGATAAGAATGTCATAGGGACAAAATGGATCTTCAAAAATAAGTTAAATGAAAATGGGGAAGTAATTAGAAGCAAGGCCGGACTTGTTTGTAAAGGGTATGCTCAACAAGAAGGAATAGACATTGAAGAAACTTTTGCTCCCATTGCTAGACTTGAGGCCATCCGAATGTTCCTTGCTCTCTCAAGCTTTAAGAAATTCAAATTATTTCAAATGGATGTGAAATCGGGCTTTCTAAATGGAGACTTAGAAGAAGAAGTATACATTGAGCAGCCAGATGGTTTCATTCTTGGGAATGATCCAAATCTTGTATGCAGACTAAAAAAGGCTCTCTATGGTCTTAAATAGGCTCGAATGGCTTGGTACTATTGATTGGACAAATACCTTCTTCAACAAGGTTTTTCAAAAGGTTCAGCAGATAGCAATCTTTATATAAAAATTTAGGATGACAAATTGCTAATACTTGTTGTGTATGTAGATGATATTATCTTTGGCAGCAATGAAGAAACTACGAGTCAAAGCTTTGCCTTGGTGATGCAGAAAGAATTCGAAATGTCCTTGCTTGGAGAAATGACATAATTTCTTGGATTACAAATCCAACAAAATGAAGGTGGGATCCTCTTGTCTCAAACCAAGTATCTCAAACAGATTTTGAAAAAATATGGCATGGAAGATGCGAAACCAGTATGTACCCCCATGGTCACAGGATGCAGCCTCAGTACAAATGATGAATCGGCAGCAGTGCATAAACCAACCTACAGGTCTATGATTGGAATTCTTCTTTACTTGACAGGTACCCGAGAAGACATCATGCATGCAGTGGGAATAGTTGGAAGATTTCAGGCAAATCCAAAGGAAACTCATCTTTAGGCAGTGAAGAGAATTTTCAAGTACCTTCAAGGAACTCAAAACTATGGCTTATGGTATCCTAGAGATACAGATCTCACACTTCATGCTTATACAGATGCAGATTGGGCGACAAGCATGGATGACAGGAAGAGCACAAGTGGTGGTGCATTATTTATGGGTTCCAAATTAGTATCTTGGTTCAGCAAGAAACATAGTTCGATTACTTTATCTACAGCTGAAGCGAAATATGTGGCTCCTACATCTTGCTGCACTCAACTCCTTTGGATGACGCAGACCTTGCAGGATTTTCAAATCACTTGTATACAACCTATATCCATCTTATGTGATAATACAAGTGCAATCACTATTTCAAAGAATGCAGTCATGCATTCAAAGACCAAGCACATACCGATCAAGTATCACTTTCTCAGGGAACAAGTGCTTGAACAAAAGGTCAAGTTGGAGTATGTTCCTTCTAAGGAACAAGTTGTTGATATACTCACGAAACCATTGCCTAGGGAGACCTTTGAATACTTCAAGCAAAAGTTGGGGGTTTTTGATGCATCATCTTGTCGTTGAATCTCATTTGTTTCAGAGATTGTTGGTTGTACGCAAGTTTCATATGGGGTATATGCATACATGTGCTGGATTGCAGACTGGTCGAAGATCGAATGGCACAGGTTCAAGGGGAACATATAATGCATTGTTGGTAGAAGATCTTGAAGAATAATGTAGAGAAGGAGAACGTGGATGCTGATTTGCATATTGCTGCTAATATGTATATATCTCATATTGATACTAGGGAGGTTCTTCTTACAAAGATTTTTTTCTTGTTTCGATCAGCGAAGCAAATACCTAAGCGTGTTCTCAGGGGGAGCATAACCATTTTCCCTTGATGTCAAAGGGGGAGAATGAGATTGAGTATATTGAGGTTGCCATCAAGTCCAAAGGGGGAGATTGTTGGCATTATGATTCTGGCTTGGCTCTATGGTACAGGTGTTGTACTTGATGGCAGCTCACTCTTGTGGGAGATCTCTGTTCAGGCACGCAAAGTCATGGAAAAAGAGATACCCTCAGGTGATCCTATGAGAAGTTGCGGACCCATAGGTTCGCTGACCAAGACGTGCGGACATACACGCAGGTGCTCCGTTGATTTACAAATACGATAAGGGAAAAATATAAATGGAATAATTTATAAACAAATATGATAAGGGAAAAATACAAACTTACTATTTGATTTACTTAGGGTTTTGTTTCTACAAACAAATTGATCACAATTTGAGTTAGTTAAATTTGAGTTATAACTAGTATAAGTATATTTATTTTTTAACTCATAATTCGTAAGATCAAAAATTCCTATATTATGCATTACATAGATTACTTAATGTCTAATATAAGATTGAACCATAAATATATAATTATCGAATATGTTAAAGATCATAGTGAGCTTTAATCTCCAAAATATTGACGTAAATTGTCTTGTCGATACCTATACGTTCAAGGAGAATATAGAATATTTAAATAGTGTGAACGATGAAATTAATTTATATTTATAGGCTCAAAACATATATATATATATATATATATATATATATATAGATGAATGGAGCTTTATAAGTTAGTGATATTTTGGTTAATAAGTAAAAAAATAAAAATATAGGAGTTCTTAAATTCGATAAAAGTAGATGTAGTGTTATCATGGACTCAGATTATATGGCCAACCTTGTAGACAACTTAAGTAATACTAGGAACTTAAAAAAGCACTTAATAGGATCCCAAATGAGGTATCCAATGTAATAGAGAAAATCTAATTTGGATGAGAATATCTCGACAAAATTAAGTATTAAGTCTTGTAATTCTCATGATTTATGAATTTCCAAAGAAATCATAAAGATGCTTTGAGGATTTCCACAAATTCACAAGGATCTATTCTTTTTAGGCATATAGTTAACACCATTTAGGGACCAATTAACAAGTTAATTAATTTTTTAATATAAACTCTCAAATATTTAAATATTATGGAGGTAAAAATGATTTTTTTATTAAATATTTTATTTTTTTGTAAAATTGAATAAAGATGTTGTTATTGTCTGGATTGACCTTGGGCTGAATGGAGGCCATTCTAGGAAAGCTTAATCTCGTAGCTAGCCTTACCAGGGAGGGAAAGGGCTCTCTCCTTATGAATCTCACTTAATATGACTCAATCAGCAATAAGATTTTATGCTAGGTATAGTAACTCAAAAGGTTGGATTGAATTTATTGGTGTTTTTTGCGAGTTCAGGAGGAGCTGGTCAATTTTGGGTCTCTGAAGCTAAGTCAAAATCACACAACATTCTATGGGTCAAGCTAGGTATGATTTTCTGCATCTTAAGCTTGATGGGGTGAAAGGATAGACTCGTGAGGAGCTAGGAAGGGCCTAAGTAAGTCAAGAATCCTTCCTAAACAGAAGAAAAAACATGAAATACCATTGTTTTCCTAAGGCAGAGCATTAAAACCTAATGTATTCCACTTATCTCACTTGAAAACAACCAATCAGAATCAATTATATGGAAGAGGCATACATAAATAACACAAGAACATATTAACAGAAGAAGAAACACATGCTAAACACCATAGCACACGAATCCCATAAAAATAGCTGCAACTCTATTAGTTTCCTTCCAAAACTACTACAAAATGATAAGTGTTGAATTCATGAGCATCCAACTGAATCCAACCCCACCAAATGACCAAGAAGACACATGATAAGAGGGGTTGTTTCAAATATTGGCCAACAAAGAAGTGGAATATAGTCAGTCAAACAACCTGCCTCTAAAAAGGTTGAAAGAGATTCATTTGCCTCAAAACCACCTCTAACTAATGAATCTACACTCTAACACTATTTTAATATTAAATTTACATGCAATGTCATCAATTACATGAGTGAAATCATCCACGGGAAGAGAGAAATTAAAGTCACAGTCAAAATAGGTGAATTTTGGTTTTCTGAGCAAAATTGTCATAAGCGCAGCGCCACTGGTCCTAAGCATAGCACCACATTCCACCTAATGTTGGAGGCCTTCCCCTTAGCCAACTTGAGCCCATGATAGCTCATTAGAAGGGTCTTCAAGTCTAGTTTCTGCAACACCTAGAGTTTGTGAATTTGGAGGTCATTTTCCCCCTCAAAACGTAAATCTCCCAAGATTGCTTCTGTGTGTCCAAAAAGTGGTATAAAGGTCATTATTTGGTACTTTTGGACCTTTTAGTGAACCATATTTGCTCCAACACTTCTAAAACACTGCAGGGTGCATATCCTCATCGTGTTGAATCCAAAGATGCTAAGATTTTCTTCAATGGTTGCCTTAGGGAAAGCCGAGCACCAATGTGAGTGGTGCTGCACTTTTGGAGAAAATGTTTTGTGTTAAAAATTTCAAAATTTCAAAAATGGAAAAACTCCTCAAAATTTTCCCAAATATAGCATGGATCACCACCATCAAGTACTTTGGTTGGCCAAGGAAGATTCAGCCAACATATTCAACCTATCTTTGTCTTTCTTGCCCTCTTAAGATCTCCATAACCTAGCTTTTAGCTCCGTGATCATTCCATTAGGACCTGTTTATGATTTAGTTGTTTGTTCTCTTGCTCCAAGGTAAGTGATGACAAACTTAGCTCTCTCCAAGTTGTCCATCAAAGCTTGTATTTGGGCTTCTTTCTCTTGAATAATGACATCTTTGATATTCTCTCTCTCTTGATCCTCTACATGAATGATCATAGTGTCATGTTGCTCGGGCTCGTCATCATACTCAAAATCTCTTCCTCTGTCCATGATTTAGCTGACTCTCCTAGTTTGCAGTTTTGACAATGTATGGGATGGGTGTTATGTGCAATGGATGTGAGTGAAGCTATCGGGAAAACATGCGAGGGAGAGGCTTTAGGGAGTAATGAATGGATGGTAGAAGGTGATAATAGTGATGAGGATTTAAGTGTTTAGTTTATGGTGAGTGATAGGGAGAATCAAAGAACTAGGGTTTTATATTGGGAACTAGGGTTTTTTATTGGAGATTAGGGTTTCATATTGGAGAGTGAAAACCATGAAATTCTTCACAAATGAAAAATAGAACACAAGGGAGGGAATGATATTTACTTGCCAAGTAGTGAAGAGGAGGAATCTTGGCACAAATCTAAAAGCTAGGAGCATTTTTTGGCTTGGCTTGCCTAACCGGAATGCCATCACCCAGGAGCACAACACTTGTATGTAAGCGCAGTGCCATTTATAATTTACACTATGAAATTTTTCCAGGATCGCAGTGCCAGTTCCTAGGAGTGCAACACCACTTCAAGATAACATTTCAATACCTCACTGATGTCAAAATTGGGCTTGATATACCTCATTCGAAAGTGTCAATTTTTCAATTTGGAGTTCATTTTCCCTATCAAAAGCTTAATCTATGAAGATTGGTCAAAATATGTAAAATGAGGTTGACAAAATGCATAGTGTTGTTGCAGTCAACTTTTGAAGGCCTTCCTCAACTCCAAATTGACCTCATGATAGCTCACTAGAAAGATATTACATCTATGTATCGGTTGGCACATCAAGAAAGTTGTTTGGTGATTCCATCTAGGAGTAAATTTGATTTTACTAAGGTCACGCCAAATGATGTTTTCAACATCTCCCAAACCATGAAACCTGTGTAAAAATTAAAAGCATTTCTTCTTCTTGGGTCAATGATGGAAAAAAAAATCTCTCACTTTTACGAAATTCATCTTTTCTTGCTTAGGAACATAGTTTGAAGAAAAACCATCCCTTATGTGTGGTGAATGGCTTGTTCCTTGGAATGACTTCTTGACAAATGATGGAGACCTAATGTTTGATGATGTCAAATGGCCTCATAACTGTTGATATTCCTTATGCATCCTTTGCTTAGATATCTCTAGTCCCATAGCCAACCATAGCTCATTGGGAGAGGAAATTAGGGTTTTAGTGCTTGTTTTCTCTTTTGCTTTTGTAGGTGAATTGGTGCTCATGATGACTTGACTTTTGAAGTTGCAGGTGCTTGGAAACATTAGAAGATGCTTAGGAGTAGCTGGGAACCAATATTACATATGAAAAGATAAAATTACATCATAAATGAAGATAAAAACAAAATACTTGGTTTTCACCTCAAAACAAGTTATGAGGTGACAATTAAATTTGGCTTTGAAAATGATAAATTATGGCTTTACTAATCCTTATTGACGTCCTCATGTCCTTGCTGATCATTAGCATATAATCATTGAATTTGACCATGATGGGACCCTAAAAGCTAACGAGACGAAACCGTAAGACCTAATGAAATAAACTACAGAGTGAACATAAGCCATGATTGAAGTATATGGAATATGATCAACAAGTATAGATCATGAGGGAAAATTGATGTAAACTCTACCATCAATGAATCGCTGACCTAATGTAATGCAAAGCCATCAGTATGGGACACTGACATTAACATTTTCTTCAATTGGGATGGTAGCTCCATGGAGGTGCCAATAACGCCATAGACAAAGTAGCCTTATCCATTTGGCATGGAGTAAAAAAACTCCAACTGAAATGCCTGACTAAAAACTGATGACTTGAAGACACAAACTAACTCTGAAATTATCTTGAAAATGACTGAAAAATGGCGCAAGACTTACTTAACTAAAACAAGTACTTACAAAGCTTTTTAATGGTTGCATTCCAGCAACAAAAATACAAGTACTTCGTTCATTTCGATCTGAAAGAATAATTTGTTTCTGATTGATAAGAAGGCATAGAGAAGTATAAGCTTTTGCTATCTGAGTGTTAGTTGTAAATTCCTCGAGCATGAGAAATTTTGACTCAATTTATCGCATATTGTCTATCTTAGGCTTATATTTCTCAATTTCATAATCTAAGTCATTCTTAAGCAGAAAACATTCTTCAAGAATATCAAACATGACAACCCTATCATCTTCATGAAAGAAAACAATATCTACTCACTGATCTACAAATCTAATTTCAATATTGTCATCATTTTCAAATGTGGAAGAAGCTTCACTAACACCTTCTTGACTATGTGAACACTGCAAACCTACATTAGCTTGGGTTATAACATGACCTTTGAGGAGTTGATATATCTCATCTATAGATCGAGGAGAGAGTACTTTTTGTTATCCTTTCCTAAAACAGTAATTGTCTTCTTTCTCTCCTAAAGGTTCACAAGGTTATTGAATATCTTCATTAATTTCAAGCGAAGGAGTATATAAAATTTCCTCAAACTGTTGATTCATTTCATGTGATTTATGTTGACGATCAAGATGCAAAATAACTTCATCTTCAAGCAAAGAAGAAGCTACTATATGTTGATTATGATCTCGTGTAACAAAGTGATTGACTTTTTGAGACTGTTGTTGAAGGGGAAAATCAAAGAAGGTTTCAAAGATTTCTTTATCATCATGATCCGAAACTAGATCTGGAATAGCCAACTTGACTTCATCACAATATGAAATTGGAACTTAATTTTTTTGTGTACCAACTTCTGCCATGATCATATCTAAAATAAGACCTTGTCTTCCATTATTTCCAATTGTACTAAGATATTGAACCTGGTGCAAATTTTCCTAAGCATCTTGACAAGTATCCTCTAAGCTCTCTTTATGTTGTTGAAATGGATTTTCATACAGGGTTTCCATGATCTCATCGTCCATGAAGTCATCATCTTCATAAATTTTCTCAATGTTTTGAATAAAACTATAAACATGTTTTCAATAGTTCTAAACTAAATTTAAGGATGGATAAGATTCTTTATACCTTTCAAAGAACATGGTATGAAAATCTTGTAAATAGTAAATACAAGCAGGTGGCAAACTTTCATACCAAAATCGGGCTTAACCATCCTAAGTGGCCATGAATATCTTCATCATTCTGCCTCCAAGAAAATCAACCTTCAACCTGCAAATATGCATGTGAAATCTAACAACATTTATAGTAGCATCATTCCTATTATCATCATTAAACATAGGCAAATTCCTTTGCCAATCTACCTTACGAATTTTATTTGGGAAACCGGGAATGTGATCTCGGCTCATGCGAGCATACATAAGAGAAAACAAATCCATTTTTGATAACAATGAATTCACTAAGAAATTCTTCAGCCTACTGGTTCTTGAAGAGTAGAATTGCCATAAAAATTATGAACCTTGGAATTTTTTGACAGTAGAGTTGCTGGGTGAATGATTTTAGCCTTCCGGTGTCTGATCATTGTCCACAATCAACAATCAGATCTAAACTTGATACATTTTCCTGAGGAACATAAAAATACATTCCCAGTTGGTCGCCACTATGTTATCACCTCGATTGACCTCAGGTTGAATGGAGGCAATTCTACGGTAACCACAAACGAAGCTTAAATTGGTAGCTATCCCTACCAAGTCTGGAGATGGCTCTATCCTTACGAATCTTAGTCAATATGACTAGATTAGGAACAAGGTTTTATGTTAGGTATAGTAGCTAAAAAGGTTTGTTTGAATTTGTTGGTGTTTCTTGCCAGATCAGGAGGAGCTGTGCAATTTTGGGTTTGGAAAACTAACTCAAAATCATAGGAGATTCTATGGGGCAAGGTAGGTATGACCTTAACCACCTTAAGCTTGATGGGGTGAAAGGCTACACTAGTGAGGAGCTAAGAAGGGCCTGAGTATGTCAAGAATCCTTCATAAACAGAAGAAAAAACGTGAAATATTGGTGTTTTCCCAAGGCAAAGCATTAAAACCCAATGTATTCCACCTATTTGTCTTGAAAACAACCAATAAAAAGAAATTATATTGAATAGGCATATATATATAACACAAGAGCATATTAACAGAAGAAGAAACACATGCTAAAGGTCGTACTGTAGGAATCCCATAAAAATAGATGCAACTGTATTAGTTTCCTACCAAAACTGCTACAAAATGATAAGCATTCAGTTCATGAGCATCCAGTTGAATCCAACCCCACCAAACGACCAAGAAAACACATAATATAGACATCTAAACTACTCATCCTGACCTTTAGGGGTTGAAACCATTATAAGAGGGATTGTTTGAACGATTTCCCAACAAAGAACTGGAATATAGGTAGTCAAGCAACATGCCTCCAAAAAGGAGGAAACGCATTCATTTTCCTTGAAGCCACCTCTAACTAATGAATCAACCCTCTCACACTACTTTACTATTACATTTACATGCCATGTGATCAATTACATGAGTGAAATCATCCATGAGGAGAGATAAATCAAATGCATAGTCAAAGCAAGCGAATTTTGGTTTTCTGAGTAAAATGGTCATAAGTGCAGTGCCACTTTCCACAGGATTCTTGAGGCCTTCCCCTTAGCCAAATTTAGCACATCAGAGCGCATTAGAAAATTCTTCAAGTCTAGTTTCTGGAACACTTGAAGTTTTTGAATTTGGAGGTCATTTTCCCCCTCAAAGCCTGAATCTCCTAGGACTGCTTCTGTCTGTCCAAAAAGAGGCAAAAAGGTCATTTTTTTTGTAGTTTTTCGACGTTTTGGTGAACCAGATCTGCTCGAAAACTTCTGAAAATTTCCATGGTGCATTTTCTCATCACTTTGAATCCAAAAATTTCAGCCTTTCCTCCAGTGGATTCCTCATGGAAAAGCGCAGTGCCGATGGTGCTCCGCTTCTTGGCAAATTTTCAGTGTAAAAAAATTTAAAATTTTAAAAATTCAAAAACTCCTCAAAATTTGCCCAAATTTGGCATAGAGCACCACCATCAAGTACTTTGTTTGGAAAAGGAAGCTTTAGCCAAAATCATCAACCTATATTTCTCTTTCTTGCCCTCTAAATCTCTCCTTAACCTAGATTTTAGCTTCGTGATTGTTCCATGAGGACTTGTTTATGACATAGTTGATTGTTTTCTTGCTCCAAGGTAAGTGATGACAAACTTAGCTCTCTCTAAGTTGTCCGTCAAAGCCTGTATTTCGGCTTCTTTATTTTGAATAATGACATATTTGACATTTTCCCTCTCTTGAGCATCTATATCAATGATCTTAGTGTCATCCTCCTCGAGCTCATCATCATGTTCAAAATCACTTCCTCTATCCATGATTTAGCTGACTCTCCTAGTTTGTTGTTTTGGTAATGTATGATATGGGTGTTATGTGCAATGGCTGTGGAGGAATGTATGTGAGTGAAGCTATGGGAAAAACATGAGAGGGCAAGGGTTTAGGGAGTAATTAATAGATGGTAGAAGGTGATAATAGTGATGAGGATTTAAAGATTTAGTTTATAAGGTGAGCGATAGGGAGAATCAAAGAGCTATGGTTTTATAGTGGGAACTAGGGTTTTGCATTGGAGAATAGGGTTTCATATTTGAGAATGAAAACGATGAAATTCTTCACAAATGCAAACTAAAAAACAAGGGAGGCAATGATAATTACTTGCCAAGTAGTGAAGAGGTGGAAATTTGTCACAAATTAGAAGCTAGGAGCATTTTCTAGCTTGGCTAGCCTAAGCAGAGTGCCACCACCCTAGAGTGTAGTCCCAATATTTAAGTGCAGCGCCAGTTATAATTTACACTATGAATTTTTTTTAAGAGCATAGTGCGAGGCTTGGAGCACAGTGCCACTTCCCATGAGCATTGCGCCATATCAAAACAAATGTTGACTACCTTCCCGATGTCTAAATTGGGCATGTGATAGCTCGTCAGAAACATTATCGAGTATAGCTTCCAAAAAATATTGAATTTTTCGATTTGGAGTTAATTTTCCCTATGAAAATCTAAATCTCCCAAGACTGGTCAAAATGTGCAAAATGAGGCTACCAAAATGGATAGTGTTGTTGCAGTCAACATTTGAAGGTCTTTTGCAACTCTGAATTGAGCTCATGATAGCTCATTGGAAGGATATTTGTGTTTAATTATCAGTTGTCTCATCAAGTAAGTCATTTGGTTATTCCATATAGGACAAAAATTGATTTTACGAAGGTGACACTAGAGGTGCGTTAACCCTGCTGAGGCAAATGATGTTGTTGACATTTCTCCCAAGCCATGAAACCTATATAAAAAATGAAAGAGTTTCTTATTATGGGGTCAATTATGGACAAAATTCACTCCCAAATTTTTCAAATTCATCTTTTCTTTCTAAAAAGCAAAGTTTGAAGAAAAATTCTCCCTCATGTGTGGTGAATGGCTTGTTCCTTTCAATGACTTCTCGAAAAATGATCGAGACCTGATGTTTGATGATAGGAAATGCCCTCATACCTTTTGATATCCCTTATGCATCATCCACTCAGATATCTCTAATCCCATAGCCAAGCCTAGCTCAGTGGGAGAGGAAATTAGGGTTTTAGTGCTTATTTTCTCTTTTTCTTTTGTAGGGGAATTGGTGCTCATGATGACTTGAATTTTTCAATGGCAGGTGGTTGGCAGCATCACAAGATGCTGAGGAGAAATTGGGAACTGATATTTCATATGAAAGGATAAAATTACATCACAAATGAACAGAAAAACAAAATACTGCATTTTCACCTCAAAATAAGTTTTTAGGTGAGATCTACATTTGGCTTTCAAAATGATAAATTATGGATATGCCAATCCTTATTGACCTCCCCATGTTCTTGCTGATCATTATTGCAATATAATCACTGAATTTTACCATGATGGGAGCCTAAGACCTAATGAGACCAAACCCTAAGACCTAATTAAATAAACTACAGAGTGAACATGAGCCATGACTGAAATATATGGAAGAGGGTCAACAAGTACATATCACGAGGGAAAATTGAAGTAAAACCTACCATCTGTGAATCCATGACCTAATGGAATGCAAACTCATCAGTATGGGACTCCTACTATGAAATGCAAAAGAGCAGATTTTGATCACTGATTGCAGTGTGAAGACGTTGACACTAAGAGATGTGATAATACATTTATATGATGATGATGGATCTATATGATTTCTTGGTACAAGGAACACCAAGTGTTTAAGGATTTTTCAAATACCCCAAAGAGCATTATAGAAATATGAAAATGAGGAACTTACCTAAATATTTTCCTCCTTATGTCCATGAAATAATAAATAATATTTCTAATGTTATTAAAAGGATACATATTGGTTTGAAACTTGAACTTCTAACAATAATAAGGAACTCCTTGAAATCTATTAAATATCCCATTGATCCAACTAGTGATAAGGTGTTTACAAGATTTTACGTTTCTATTGAAAGGTATATATTGGTGAAATAAGTCACTCTATAAATGTCAAGGTAAAGGAACATATTACTAACATGAAACATAAACAAATTTATTTCTCATCATTGATTAGCCACTCAAATAGAAAAATGTACCATATGTACATTGGAGATACAATTTTTTTGGAATTTATCATCCACTACTCTATAAAGCAAGTAAAAAAAGTCATCAAAATTGAAAAACATCATAATGATATCAAACATGATGCTAGAAAATTGCTAAGAATTGGACTCTTACTCTACAACTTGTGCTTCCAAAAAAAAGTCGACCTAAAAATCATTATCTTTATTTTAAACCTTTTATGATAAACCTACTTGTTACTATATTATTTTTATCTTTATTTTACCAAAGAAAAAATTATCTCAATTTTAATAATAAGAATTTATATATCTATTTTTTTTCATTTTTAATCCCTTATTACTCCTTATTATACATAAAGATATACAATTATATTCTTGCCACGTATAGCTTTATTCTTTCACTATTATAATTATATCATAATTTTAATAAAAAAGTATTACTCCTTATTATACATAAAGCTATACAATTATATTCTAGCCATGCATAGATTTATTCTTTCATTATTATAATTATATCATAATTTAATAAAAAAATATTGTTATTAGAATTATGTAATATCGTATCTCTATATTACCAATACTTAATCTTTATAGTATTATATAACTTTTATCATTTTTACAATTCTAATATCTTGATAATTAGTTAGGGAAGAAAAATTATTATCCATATATTTTGGTTATTAATGTATTATTGTAAAACTATAGTTATTATAGTTAATGTTAATAATTCAAAATTATTTTTATTACTTAAATCATTTCTTTTAAGTTAAAGATTCAATTTATTTGTTGGCTAAAGAAAATATTATCTTGGATTTCCTAGGTTTCTTAAATTAGTAGAAAAACTTTAAGTTATTCCAAAACAATATATTAGAATTCAAAAATATATCAAAAGATGCTAAAAGTATGGTCCTAATACTTATACTAGCTAACTTGGTAACTATAATAGAAAAATGGATATAAACCCCATAGATTAAAGCAGAAAATACACACCACGTCATGATGAAGTAGATGAGTTTGGGGGTACCATTTCAATGGGATATTTCCCTCTTGCAAGAGAGCTCTTGGTTCATGAGTGAGTTCCAAATAATATCTTAATCTATGCATGTGGTACTCTATAGAATTCATGGATAGATGGATCTCATCCATCACTAGAAGAATACCCTCTTTGCTTTGTTTGGGTCCAATAGAACTGTATCCACCAACATCATCTAGTAGGAGAGGGTTATTGTTAGAATATATTGTTTATGTCTACACTAAAAATCCCCATTATTGGGGACCTAGATATTAAATTCTCTTGAAATACCTATATCAAGTAAGAAACTGGATTATCCTCTAATATTTCTCTTTTCATTTGCTATCTCAACTTGAATTGCAAGAAAAATCTGGGAACCATACTCGGTAGCTGAAGCTTTACTCCATTGACAAGCATACATGCTTTTTGTAGCTTCGTAGTATGTCATCTCTTTGTGACATATATTCACCTACCTCTCCATGATGAGCACTCTAGGTCACATACTATACTGCAAAAGAAATTATGGGGTATAAAGAGTGGAGAAGTTAAGGCCAATGAGACCGAAAGGAGAACCACAAATAGAGTGGATAAATTATTATAAATAGGAATGGTCCCACTAATGAAAATTTATAGAACTAGGAACTCTTACAGAAGAGGAAGGGGAACATGAAGAAAGGAACCAATGAATAGGAGTTTCCATAAAACCTCTAACAAATTCATCCCAATTGAAAAGAAAATGTGGGAGGAAACACGTAGGTAGGTGGAAACATAGGTAGCAAAGCCAAGAGGTCGTTCTATCAAGAAAATCCATTCACGAAGCATAACCGTTATAGAGATAATAAATTAAAGGAAAGAATACCAGAGAAAATCATTAAAATAGATAGGGAGAAATTGGTGAGACCAATGCGTCACCACCATCTCCCTGGAGGATAAATCTCAATGGAAATGATATAGAAAATCAATGACCAAAATTAAATCTGGGGGGTCTCCACCTAGTCCTGACTACTGACTTTCCACCTACTGGAGAGATGGGTACCACATCTGCAGCATCAGATACCAAGACACTATTAACGTAAACAAGAAAGCATTGAGGTGAAAAGGTAAATGTATCCCCTCCCATTGGTCCTATACTTTCCCTACCAATCCCCTACTGCCACTTATAACTTCCTCATGTGTTCATGTATTGTGATGTTACCATTCTTTTCCACCTATAAAAATTCAACGCATTAGCCATTTCAATTTTAAATTCTATTTCCTACAGTCAAGTCCTCCTATCATTATCCTTTTCCATGATGTTGTCCATCTATGAGATATTCCATATCTTCCTCAATGTCATTCAATCCAAATTTTTTTTGGTTAGTTAGGTAATCCATAAACCTTTTACTTATAGTTTTTGTCTTTATTCTCAAAATGGAAAATCTTGAGCCTAATATTCCTAAACTGCGAGAGGCTAAACCCTCTTTCAACATTGAGCCCCTAATGACCAATGAATCATAAATTCATGACTCATCCTACCCCTACTACCTGTCAGACCTTTAGTTTGACATGTATGACCACCATTTCATGGGAGAAGATCCCTTTAAGGTAGTGGATTTAGGGTTGTATTACCAAATTTCTCTACCTATCTACCATTTCCCAAATTTTGTTTCATGGATTACAATGTTCTATGTTGAAGATAAAAATTGCTTCATATCATATAACAGAGTGAAGAGCCAAGATATAACTCCAAAAGTAATTCAAAAGGCCTTGGTGTACCCAGTTTCTCCTAAATCTGAAAAATTCACAGAAACTACCTTGTATTACAACTACAATGCTCTCTGAGCTGGGGAAAAACAAGCTTTATTGCAGATGGCTTTGCCTTTTGGCCACTAGAACCTACCCATTGTTGATGCTTTTCCTATACCCATGTTCACAAAATCCATGTAACCTATACACACAGTGATTTCGCTACTATTTGGGGAAGGTGACACCACCAATATTACTAAATATGCCATAGGTTTCTCGAGAGGGATGATGCAACTAGGCTATTCTTTATATATGCCCTCTTTCATAGCTAGTTGAATCCATTAAGTTCCAATTGCAACATTTCCTTTCATTGCATATTTCATATACTCCTCCCTTCTATTTTACCTTTTCTTCTACACCGAGGTGGATGAGTTTGAAAACTTGGGCCCTAGTTTAATGGATCGTCACAAACAAAGAAAGTTTGTGTTTGATTGGGATGTCGTTGTTAGGAAGAAACCAAATAATGGGTGATTTTCTCATTTGATATCCACATATATGCCTATAACATACAAAATTATCCATAATGTCTCTCCCTCAAGGATTTTTCCCTAGTAAAAATAAATCATCCAACTCAACAAAGGAAGTAGGGTGGGTGATTAGTACTTATTCAAGGATTACACCAAAATTAGGGTTAATGGGTGTGAGCTTCCTCCTGACCATTTACCTACCTTTATGCACATGATATCTTTTTCCCTAGAATTCATCAAACATAGCTTACATGCTCATCAAATTCATTTTGTTCCTACCAAGAAAGAGCACATGTTCAAATGGCAATTGAATAGGTCCTTTCATTGTAAATACCAAACAAACCTTTCAGCCTATTGAATATTTCTTGAAGGAATAAAAATTTGAAACGGGAGACGCCTGGCACTATGACACCCATGGCATCATATAAAAGAAAAGAAACATCATAAATGCCTCAAATTATGATGATGAATATAGGAGTGAAATTTAATGGAAGGATAACCTTTTCCTATTAATATAGAGATTTAGATTGAGAATTGAATTCAAAGGATAAATCTCAAAAGAGAAATGTGGATGAGACTGGAGATGTTGATATGGACAAAAATCACTCCAACAAAAGGGAAAAAATCCAAGAAACAATTGACACGGAGATCAAGACCAGGTTAACTGAGACAAACCTAGACCAACCAAGCTTCTAGGTGACATTAGAAGACCCACTGCAAGCTTCTGCCTCCACATCTAAAAACGTGGAAATTTTGAGTTTTGCTCAAAGCTCAACAAAAAAATGACCAACTTAGGTAGTAGGGAAGGTGACAGAAGAAAGATAGAGAGGAGATACAACAAAAGAAATAAAGAAGGTGATAAAAGAAAGCTAGAAGGATCAGAGAGCAGATACAACAAAAATTAGCATCAAATTGAGTCCCTTAACAAGCGAGACTTTTGGTTTCAATGGACCTAGAGAGAAATCAAATGAAATTTTCATTACATCACCCCTCATCACAGTACCTTTTGTCAAGATCATATTTTAGGAATGTGCATGTATCATTAGACATGGCTAGTGTCCCTCTACTGGACAATTTTTTTTTTTATAGACAAATGGGAGATATGATTCGCAATGAACTGAGTTTAAGTTCTATGAAAATTTCCAAAGAAAAGAAGCTAATGGAGAAGGTTGTCACCAAGCTAATGCAAGAGAGATATAACTCTAGAGTTCTCCATTTACATAATCAAAACTTTAAAGAGCAGATTTTCAAGCTCTGAGTGAACCTAGAAGACAAGATTGTGAGTGAAACTCTTATTCAGAGTTCAGAGGTTGAGATCCAAGACCTGAGGCATAAGATAAAGATATCTCATAGTGAACATGTGCAGTGCAAATAATTAGCCTACGTGGAAAGAGAAAAGGATATTATAGCTGAAGAACTGATACAAATGAATAATGAAGTGGTAGTCCTCAATAAACAAGTAGCAAAGCTCCAACAAAGGATTGGCTGTCATATTTTTACAATGCTTGTCCCATAGAATCACCAAAATTCCATCGAACAATTCATTAAGGCTCTCAAGGATTTACAACTCTCTAAAGGTGAAATCAATAAAGTAGAGGTGGAATTGGAAAATACCCAGTGTGTTCTTGCACAAAAGGAGAAACAAGTTGAGACAATAAGGAATCAGTGAATTACTAAGTTGAAAATTAGGTTGAAAGGTGACATGCCCCTCCTCTAATCCAAACAACTGATATGGAATGAAATAGCAATTGAAGTGAAGAGAAGCTGTGAGAATGTAACTCTGATGATAGAACAAATTTTTTTTCTTAAATATTATGAGTTCTTTATTCTATGAACCAAGGAGGAGGAAGGGAAAAATGTTGAGACAACTGGAAAATTCATCTAGTATATTAATGAAAAACAAGGCAGTGAGATGAGGTGTATACATATTGTGGATCGCATAACTACAATCTTTAACTACAATCTTGGAAATCTTCAAGATGATATAGAGGGAAGTTTCTAGGGCTAAGTCCGAGGAATTTTTGGAAAATGTGCTAAAATATGTGGTTAGTTTTGACTCAGATTTTGGGTAGATGGTTCAAGACAAATTTCCCAACTATTGGGACCCTATAGGAGAACTGATCCCATGAGTGTAGTACAATAGAATTTTAGTGGGGGCTAAAATAAAAGCTAACTCCTCTTATGAGAAGACCTCTTCTATAAAGGGCAAGATGATAGTTAACTACATAAGAAGAGATTTTCAGTTGCTATGGCTAGTGAGGACCTTTTTTCACACCAAGGCAAATTATGAAAGGCTCACTAGTTTGAATATTACTTATTAGAATTTCTTTAGTTCTCCTCTACCAAGCCAAAAAATGTGGCAAAAGTGTGACCAATTCATCAATCCTCCATGAATCCACATCATTGAGCTAGGATATTTTCATCCAAAGGAAACCCAACAATAATGAAGATATTTTGATTGTATCAATCATGGCACTTTAGTGCTCTTATATTTTTGTAAATATTCCATTTCAAGAATGGAATCAAGCCAGGTAGGTTTTAGTTAGTATAACTGTGTAAGTAGCACTCTTGCACCATTTTGGTGTGAGGAAATCATTAGAATATCAAGAAGGAATAATTTTTTAAGGCGTACCGATCCTCACACTCTATAAAACTATTTCTGAGATATTTTTTAGAGGTTTTGAATTTTTGTTTTAAAATGATTTTGAACTATAAATGGAAAATCACAAAGATTTATGCTCTATCCATGGATTAATAAAAAAGTTATGGTTATTCTAGTTGCGTGAGAGTATAGTATGTACTCCCCCATGTGTTTATTTTGTTATATGTTTCTTTCTTCTCATATAGCATGTAATTGTAGCTGTTGGATGTAGTCTTTAAATCATGGATTCATCTATGTCTAATTTTTATCAGAGATGCATATCGTGAATGAGATCTAACGTCCTTAATATGTCCTTCATGTATTCTAAAATATAATTTATAATTTTCATCTGTTTTTTTTCTTCTGAAATTTAATGCAGAGGAATTTGTGATAAGGTTTGTGTATTAAAATTCTTTTCGTCACTTTTTTATCTTATATATGCTACAATGATCAAATGAACTATGTGTTTATCCAAGCTATCCATCGGAGCCTAATGTTAAGTATTCAATTGAGTTTTCAAGTAATAAATGAATCTACCCCCTTGAAAAATATTCTAGACGATTTCTAATTCATAATGTGTTTTGAATATCCATTGTTAATGAACTATTCGTACAAACCGTCTAAGATATCATCAACACTAACCTCTTCTCAACCTGAGGATTTGCTAGACGAGCCACAAAATATACCATATTTTAGTCGCAAGCCTTCATATGGATCTAAATGTAAGCCCTTAAAAGCTTCACCAAACTCTTATTGACTACATTGTTTCCCATCTATTTATGGATGGAGTTTCATAGGCCTCTTCAACTTCATGTCCAGTTTTTCCCAAAATGTAGTAAAAAATGAAATGAGAACTCTCGTCTCCTTGTCTGAAATGACACTCATTGGTATACCAAAGTGCACCCAAACCTATCTAAAGAACAAGATCACTTCTCCTTATTCACTGATGACCTTTTTACAGTGCATAAGAACACACATATTGCTAAACCTGTCAACTATCACAAAAAGGTAGTAATGTCCTTTTCCTAGTTATTGCTAATCATCTCACAAAGTCCATGGAAATGTTTCTCCAACGATGAGTGGGTACAGGTAAGGGATGATATACACCCTATATCATATTACTGGGCTTGCTAGTATAACATAGTATTCATAAACCTAGATATATATTCTTTCATCTCGGACCAATACACATACCTCTGCAAGGTGGTCACTATCTTTCCTACACCAAAGTTTCGTGAAACCTTGGAGGTGGGAGCATCTGTAATTAGTTGTAGTTTCTCACCTTTCGAAACACGTAACTTATCCATCCTTTATAGTAACCCATGATGGAGATTGTAGCAATTGTGTTTTTACCATTGTGCACATGAATCTAGCTTTGCAATTGCTAAAATGCCTCTTTGAAATTACTAAATATAGGAATAAAATGAGTCAAAATATAATAATAAATTTCCAAGCATAAAAATATTTTGTGTCAACTTTCGAAAAATTTATAAGTATTCGATAAATAGTGGGATTGCAATAAGTCTTCAAAATCTTGAAAGTTCCTTTTTTCCATCAAATAAGCCAATTTCTCAAAATTTTGATGCTTAATCAACTTTGAAGAGGGATGGATGAGTGAAGGATAAGTACTAATCCCTTGGGAAATAAAGAATTCAAGAGACTAGAAACCTAAGATGAATTGCATTTAACATTTGAGATTTAAATGGAATGTAATCATGTGTTATATAACATTTGAAATTATACTATATTAATTGCAGAAATTCAGAAGGCGCATTTGAAACAAATTGAATCTCCTACAAATATTCTAATCTTTTCTCATTAAAAATCCATTTCGTTTCAAAATAAGGCTTGTAAACATTATTGAACACAATAATTATTTCAAACATTCCCTAATACAACTTAGAAGAAACATGAAATGGGAATGCTACATATACACACAAGAAGATGATATAATGTAATAAAAATTGAGAAATGGAATATACATTGATTTATTCATAAATTTCTTAGTGTATTCAATACAGTATTCTAGATTCCCCCCCTCCAAAATTATCATACCATTTCCAATTCCCTTGCTGTCCCATTTTATCACTGCTAGAAACATAACTTCCAACTACTTATGGAATCATTCTTTAAATCATTTTGGGTTAAAATTAATTAACCTCTACTCTGTTACAAACTTTATAAAATAAAATCCCATTTTATATCCAATAATAAAATAAGGGCTACTTTTTTCGTTTTCTTGGCCTACTAGGTTGGGAATTTCCTATCACTTATAGGTAAACTAATCACCCCCTTTTTTTTTTTTACATATAATGGTAGTAATCCTATTTTTTTGGTTCAATATATGTAAATGTCATTATTTATATTCCATATTGTTAGGTTCTTAATCAAATTCTAGCTAACATAGATGGGCCTTCAAACCTCATGCACAAAAAACAAATTATTAGATGGCAACTTTGGTCATATTGGGGAAGGAAACTCATATAGAATATAGGCCTTATGCTTTAAAATTGCAATTATGATTAATAAAATACAATTAATGATCAAAAGATATCAATGGTATAACTTTCAATATGAGCAAAGGAAAGGTTTCCATACAAATATGATTAGCCATTAATACACCAAACCCATTAAATATTGTCAAGGAAAACATAATTAGATCACACTATAGTTGATCTGCCCATAAAATAAACCAACTTAAACATATAATCACAAGTGATTAAGCAATGGAAAATTTTAGGGGCTAATGTTCGCCCAGTGGGCTAATTTTCCATGATTTTTCCATAAAAAGATTCGCTAATTTCCAATTTTTATAAAAGGTGATTCGCCCAAATTTTAGAATATAAAATTATTTTACTCTAAAAATCGCCAAAAGATAATATAAATCATTATAATTTGATATTTACAATAATCAATACTTTATAACTCGAGCAATATAGGGATTAATGAGATCAAGATTCGCCAATGTTTCTAAACTTCAAGAAAAATTTCCATCCTTAAAATTTTCCTTGGATTAAGCTCACATCTAATAAAACTTTGGAATAACTTGTGTTATGTTGGCAACACAACTATGTATTGTTAACCTAGAGGGATTAAACTCATTACCAACAAATTTAGAAATTCTACCCATGAAAATCATACATAATATTTTGTATTAATGATGTTTCAAGATTGGATATAGATGATAACATGGTAAAATACCTAGATAGAGCACCGATCCTATTCCAGGTATGTTCCATTAGGCTCAACACAATGTAGACAATCTGATTTTACTCTTGAACTTTCATCTAGTGGAAATATTCTAGCACTATATTCAATTTCTTACATATTCAAATTTATTGTATTAGTGACTTTACTAGTTCATTGATCTCTTTCTCTATTGTTATCCTCTCACATCACATTCACAATATTAGACATTTCCTATGTACATACCTAGATGGAATTTCTTTTCTAGTGATGCAATGTTGGAGGCAACACCTCAGCTAGTTCATGAACCAAGGCGGTAGTTGCAAGTGGTGTTGTCGAATATAGAAGAACAAACCTAGCTACTTGCATAAGGGACTTATGATAAATCAAGCATTTGGTGATTTTTGAAAGCCAGTTGTCAGTGAAATACAAGAGGTAGGAATTTCCAAAAACTAAAAAATGCAACAAATTTTCATTCATTTGGTAACCAAGAGAAATGACACACATTCCCTTTACAATCTAAGACAAATTCAACTTCAAATATCTCTAATAAAAGCCTCCCATTTATCTGTCTTCTAGCTAGGGTAATATTACTTTAGGTTAGTCTCAATTCCTAACCTAGTGTATCCTTATTCCATATTTCGTGGATGAAAATCACAATTGGAAACACCACAATAGTCACTACAATATTAATTTCTAAATTTTAAAATAAAATTTGGGCTAGGATTTGCTTAAAGAAAATTTAGTTGTATTTACTTTAGTAGATTATGACTAAAGGTTCATAGTTAGATTCATGAAACACATGGCATTTATAGATATATATTATGTTTGGTTGTTTTGTATTCTCTCCACGACTAGCCCACATAGCAAAATGGGGGGTTAGAGGGGGGGTGGAGCCCCCCCCTTCTTTGTGCCAATTCCATAGTAGGGGTAGTCACAGGGGGTTTGAGGGGTGTAGGTAACCCAACTCTATGGGGTCCAAGGTAGCGCCTCGTAAATGTTTTTTTTTTGGATCCTATATTAGGTTGGGCAGACCTACCTATGGTTTTTTGCGTGATTTTTTGCACATCGTTTTGGATGCAATGATTTTCTGTCAATAGTTTTGGACGCAATGGTTTTCGGTCCATGGTATTGGATGCTTTGGAACATATAAATATGTATTGTATCATAAAAAGGAACATAAATGAAAAATCAAGATGGTTGTCACGGTTTTGGTATCGAGGGGAAAATATTTGTGTATATCTGGTTCATGTGTTATGCTCTCGAATTGTTTATTTTCTATGTTTTAGAACTATTATGCAATTAATTTATATACGAGGTTAGAATCTACATTTCGTATCACAGTTATTTTGGCTTCAAGGTGATTCCTTTGTTACTGAGGGGCTTTTGTCATTCCTGTGGTAGACCCTGTTCAGTGGGAGATCCATGACATCAATTCTGGTAGTGCAAAAAGATGGTGAGTAGTGGAAAGATAGAGATCGATAAATTTAATGGTCAGAGTTTTGAGTTGTGGAAACTAAAGATGGAGGATCTGTTTGTCGATAAAGATGATTGGATTCTGATAGATCTGGGTAGTAAACCAATAGGAGTGTCTAATGAAGAATGGAAGAAGTTGGATCAGAAGGTAAAGAGAATAATACGATTGTGTGTCTCAGATTCAGTATTGCTGAATGTATCAGGGGAAGCTACGACGAAGGCTTTGTGAGATAAGTTAGGGACTTTGTACCAGTCTAAGTCTCCAGTGAATAAATTGTTCCTACAGAAAAGGCTGTATAACATGAGGATGAAATATGGAGACTGAGTGACAGAGTATTTGAATGCAGTTCGTAACATGCTAAGTCAATTATTGTCTGTTGATATCAAAATTTTAGATTAAGATAAGTGTGTCAGTTTGTTGTGTTATGTACTAGATTCATGGGATAATCTAGTTATTGCAATAGGTAGCAATGCAACTGCCTTGAAATTTGATGAAATAGTCTCCTCCTTGCTGACGGAGGAGATGATATGGGAAAATATGGAGAGCCAGAGTGGTGATGCCTTGTCTAGACAAGGATGGTCCCACAACAGATACAAAAGTAAGTCATTGAGTGGGAGATCTAAATATAGAGGGATATCTAAATCTCCAAGAAAACCTGTAAACATGGTCTGCTGGAAATGTAGAAAGGAAGGGCACTACGAAAGGGATTATAAATCTAAAGCTCTTGACAAAGGAAAGGGATTCGATGATGCTCCTTTTACAGAGGCAAAAACCACCTCAGACGAATGTGGGGATGTGTACATTACTTCTTCAAGTACACATGTAGATCATGAGGCATGGTTGATTCACTCAGGTGCATCTTTTCACTTCATTCCCCATAGAGAGTGGTTCTATGAGTATGAGAAATATGATGGTGGTGACGTCTTCTTAGGGAGTGATAGGAAGGCTGAAATTGTTGGTCGTAGAAAAGTAAACTTTAAGCTGCAAGCTCGAAGGGTTAGGAGACTTCCATGTGTTCTACATATTCCTGCATCAGCCATAAATTTGATTTTTGTAAGAAAGTTGGATGATGCAAGTGTAAATACAATGTTTGAGAAGGTTACCTACAAGATGGTTCGGGAAGCACTAGTATTGGTGGAGGGAGTTCAAATTAGAAGTCTGTAGAAGCTGCAAGGTAGCATTGTTATTGATGGAAGCAACAGTTTTATGGTTCTTGGAAGTGGAGCATAAAATCTAAAGGTATCCACAAAGAAGATCATGTTTTGGCATCAAAGGCTTAGACATATTAGAGAGAAGGTCCTCCAAATACGTCATGGTAAAATTATGGTATAAGGTATGAGTAATAGCTATCTGTATTTTGATTTCTATGAAAATTGTGTATATGGGAAAAATAATCATGTGAGTTTCCACTCTGGTGGTAAGAGGGCGAAACTAATATTAGAGCTTATGCACAGTGATGTTTTTGGGCTTGTGAAGGTTCCATCACTAGGTATGTATGTGTACTATGTATCATTTATAGATGACTTTTCAAGGAATACATGGATATATTTCCTTAAGAAGAAATAAAAAGTCCTTAACAGGATTAAAGAATTTAAGGTTTTGGTGGAAAACCAGACAGAGAAGAAGATAAAGGTGTTGAGGAGAGATAACGGTGGAGAGTTTTGCAGGAAAGAATTTGAAGGAGTCTACAATGAGTGTGGTATAGCACGACAAAAAACTACTCCATATGCCCCTCAACAAAATGGAGTTGCAGAAAGAATAAACATGACATTGATGGAATGGGAAAAAAGCATGCTCAGTGGTGTCAGGTTAGGATAAGAATTCTGGGTAGAGGCGGTGGAGACAATATGTTACCTTGTCAATAGATAACCTTCATTAGTGTTGGAGGATAAGAATCCACAATAGGTATGGACTGGTAAGAAACCCTCTCTTTCACATCTCAGTGTATTTGGATGTGATTCATATGTACATTTTCTAAAGGAGAAAAGAACCAAGTTGGATAGAAAATTTGAAAACTGCATCTTTATTGGGTATAAGGATGGTTTAAAGGTTATAATCTTTGAAACCTAGTAACAAGGAAGGTTTTGTACAGCTGAAATGTGGTGTTCAGAGAGGTGAAAGATGTTATTAAACATGAGGTCCAACCAAAGGAACTTGAGAAGATAGAGTTTGAGCTAAAGGAGGAAGAATCAGACTCTACAACAGAGGATGAATCAGAAGATGAAGAGCCACAAACTCTTGGAGTAAGAAGATTAGTTCGAGAAAGAAGACAACCAGAAAGGTATAGCCCATCTGCTTTCTATTCAAATTTTTCTTTATCTATTACTGATGATGATACCAAAACTATGAAGGATGTTGTAGATTTAGAGGATGGAAATCACTAGAAAGAGAACATGGCTCATGAAATGGCATCTATGCACAAAAATGAGGTTTGGGATCTGGTGGAGTTGCCGGTTGGAGGGAAACCCGTTGGCAACAAAGGGGTGTTCAAGAAGAAGACAAATTTAGAACGGAAGGTGGAGAAATACAAAGATCGGTTGGTAGCAAAAGGTTATTCCTAGGTGTTGAGAATTGATTTTGGTGATATTTCCTCTCTTGTTTCCAAGGTAACTTCTATTAGATTACTTTTATCTGTTGATGTTTCTTTTCAATTTAAGGTAGAACATATGGATGTGAATAAAAATTTCTTCATGGGGATCTAGAAGAGGAGATCTACATGAAGAAACCTGGAGGTTTTGAGGTGAATGTTAAGAAAGAACTAGTATGCAAGTTAAGAAGTCTTTGTATGGGTTAAAGCAATCACCAAGGATGTGGTAGCAGAAATTTGATACATTTAACTGAGGACTTGGTTCCACCAAAATCAAAGCAGATCATTGTGTGTATTTTAAATTATTTGGTGACCATGTTATTTATGTGGTCTTGTATGTGGATGATATGTTGCTAGTTGAAAATGACAAAGAAATTATCTAGGATTTGAAGACCCAATTGTCCTGAAAATTTGACATGAAAGATCTTGGTGCTGCAAACTATATTTCAGACATGGAAATTAAAAGAGATTGGGCAAAGAGGAAGCTTTGGTTAAACCACAGTATGTATGTTGAGAAAATAGTTCTAAGGTTTAATAGGCAGGATAGTAAACCGATGAAGATTCCTATTCCTATAGGTGTGAGGTTATATGCTGAATAATGTCCCAAGACACAAGAAGAGGAAGAGGACATGTCCCATGTTCCATATGCAAGTGCAGTCAGTAGCCTGATCTATGCAATGATGTGCACTAGACTAGACATTACACATGCAGTGGCAGTATTGAGCAGGTTTATGTCAAAACAAGGGAAGGTGCAGTCGACAGTAGTGAAGCATGTTTTTAAGTATTAGCATGACACTAGTGATTATGGTTTGCGCTACCAAGGAAGACCAAGATTGGAAAAATTGTTGGATATCCATGGTGTTGTTGATGTAGACTGGGCCAGAGATCTGGATCAGAGAAGATCTACAAGTGGGTATGTGCTTAACCTATTCAGAGGTGTAGTTAGTTGGATGAGTAGGAAAGAATCTATAGGAGCACTATGAAATACAAAGGTAGAATACATGGCAGCTACTCATGCAAGCAATGAATAATTTTGGTTGCAGAGATTGTGTTCAAGTATGTCATTAGTACATGAAGCTATCAGGATAGACTGTGACAGCCAAAGTGCAATTTTCTTGCCAAAGAACCCTGCATATCATCCAATGACTAAGCACATTTATGTTCAGTATCACTTTGTGAGGGATATGATAGAAGACAAAAGGGTGTTGCTACTAAAGGTGGACACTTTGAACAATACTATTGATGCACTGACAAAATCTGTGAGCTCTGAGAAGTTCTCTTGGTGTAGAGAAACAATGGGTGTTGCAGGGCTAGATAAATGACCAAGCTCTTTTGTGACCCCTTGTGGAAATAAAACAACCAATGGGAGAATGTTTGGTTGTGTTATATTTTTTCCATTACTAGCCAACGTAGTTATCTGGGGGTTAGAGGGGGGGTAAATACCCCCCTCCATTGCGTCGAATGCATAGTGGTGGGAGTTACAGGGGGTTTGAGGGGTGCACGTAACCCTACTCTATGGCGTTCGAGGTGGCACCCAAGAAAATTTTGTTTTTGGACCCTATATTAGGTTGGGTGGACCTACCTATGGTTTTGTGCATGACATTTTGGACATGGTTTTGGAGGCTATGGCTTTCGGTCCATGGTTTTGGACACGATGGTTTTCGGACCATGGTATTGGATGCTTCAACATGTATAAATATGTATTGTAACATTGAAAGGAACATAAATGAAAAATCAAGCTAGTAGTCTCAATTTTGCGATGCAGGGGAAATATATGTGTATCTGTGTTTTAAGTGTTATGATATCGCATTGTTTATTTTCTATGTTTTGGAATTCGTATGCAGTTAATTTTTCTACAGAGTTAAAACCTACATATTCCACTTTCACTGTAATGAGGAAATCAAAATCATCTAATAGATCACTAGTTTCATACAAAACTCTTGACCATGGAGTTAAAAAATCCTAACAATACCTGAATTAGATGGGTGTGTACAACTCAAATCCTAGAGAAAAAGCACTCGTTTGGAAAATAATGGAATACAGGGGCCCCCTATATCTGTTTTGCAATCGGGGGGGGTGCTCAATTCATATGAAATTTCAATTTTAAGGAGCAGTATGGGATTGAATCCCCATTGTGACCCCACTTCTGATTAAACGTCAAACAACTAAGGGGGTCCATAATTTATATGGACCATAAAATCATTGTTGGTTCTTTAAAAATTCATTTACTTGTCTCCACTTAACTTAACTGAATTCCTTCTATGATCAAATGTTCGTTCTTGGACTCATGTGTCCCTCAGTAATAAATAACATAAACTATTAATCTTCCATCCATGCATGATGCTTCCACATGGCCCATTTAAAATTGCTTTTTATATTAGCAAATTGGAACCTTTTAGAAAAAATTTAATGCAATGAGATGGTATGTCCAAATATATAATTTAGGGCCACAATATGGAATATTTAGTCTCCATCATCACAAACATATATATATATATATATATATATATATATATTAATATATATAATATATATATTATATATATATATATATATAACAATCAGTGTTTAGGGAAGACTACATACAATTCTATGATGTTATGCAGTCATTTTTTTGAATTTATCAATCATCCTTAAGAACTTGTGAAATATAAAGACTAAAAATTGAGAAACCACTCCCTCAAACCTTTCTTCTGCATTAATAATTATTGAAATTTGAAATATATATATATATATATATATATATATATATATATATATATAAACTAAATTTATATTAAACTAAATCTAAATTCTATTTTTGAGCTTATTTATATACAATAATACCTACTCTAAATATCTCAAGTTATCCTTGTTAAGGGAAGTCAAATTTTCAATTATAGGAAGAAAAATTTCATTGTTGGACTTTATGTCATCCTCTTTGAATCTAGAAAAGAGAAATAATTAAGACAAAGAGAAATTTATATTTAAGCATTGAGACATACTTAAAAAATGATGCTAGCTACTTATTATTTTACATTTTCATATACTTTGTCATAGGATCTTCAATATCATGAGATAGGAACATTCTATGTATATTGCGAGCCTGACATAGTCTCATTCTTAGAAATAGGTTTTTTATCATCATGAAAACATTGTAGGCTGGCTCTCTCTCTGTATAGATTTCAACAACACTTGGAGACTTTTTGTTGCTATTTTTTCTTCATCTTATCCTATTTGATTAATTAATTCTTGACAAACCTTTAAATTTTTTTGTATCTCTACATCATCAGAAAACATATATTTTAAAGATAGACTTCCGTTTTTCGAGATAAAAGTAATATCATTTTGAAGACAAGCTAGATAATACTATAACAATTGATTCAAAAGGTCTTTTATTGACACGAAAATCATTATAGTTTCCTTCGAACCATTTGTTAAATATAATTGTAGACTCATCCTTATTTCTTTTGATAGCCTAGAATTTTGTAATATATTAATCATATGCCTTTGCTTTCCCCCATCTTTGTAAGAAAAGATCATGAAAATAAGTCCAAGAACCTATTAGGTCAGATTTCAAATATCCTAACATTATCCTACCTTTCCATCCAAATAATGAGTGAATAATCTCATGAAGAAATCTTCATGTTGAATCTCTTATGAATCTATGAAGTTTTGAGAAGCATGTGTACGTTGTCCTATTGAAATATTATATTCCTTGTTAAATATGGCAAGATACTTTAGATAGTTTTGGAGAAAATCATGAAGTATAGATGAAAATTTTAAAGGAACATATATTTTTGAAACCCATAAATAAAACATTTCAGACATGTTATTAATTGTCGAAGAAGAAATAACATCATTTGGTGTGCAAGATTACTTAATGAAAGATCGTCATTATTTTCAAAATATGAAGAGGATTTTTTTACTAAAGAATATGAGAATAAGTGAAATTTTCCTTTTATGGCTAAGGAAATAACTTGTTGAATACACTATTCTTCATTATACAAAATAGGATAAAATTCCCATCAACTAGACTAGAAAAACCAATAGTGTACCAAGTAATAGAACCAAAATTTCTTCGAAAATTGACATTGTCTATATCTATTGTAAAGAGTGATCCATTTTTATCAACATAATTTTGTGTCAAAATTAAACTTTGAAAACTAGTGAAATAACTAGGCCAAAATTTAAATAGTCTTTACCTGATTCTTGCTTACCTCAAAAATTAGATATAAAATTTTCTAAATAATGGAAATATTCAACTTCCACTTCCAGGAAACAATGAAAAATTAATGTTGTAACTTTGGATAAAATTCTTGGTTGTTGATGAATCAGTACTTGGGCTTCAAAATATTTTTCTTCAACTTTTGAAAAATAAATAACTATTAATAAATTAGTGGGATTGCATTAAGTCTTCAAATCCATGAAAGATCCTTTTTTCCATCACATAGGAAAAAGTTTTAAAAGTTGGAAACTGAATCAACCTTAAATAGTGATAGAAGAAAGAAGGATAAGGACTAATATGTTGAGCAATAAAAAATTCATGAGAATAGAAACCTCAGATGAATTACATCTTAACATTCAAGAATTAAATGGAATGTAACTATGCGTTCTCCAACCTTTGAAACTATATGATGTTTTATTCCAAAAAATCAGAAGGTGCAGTTGAAACAAATTGAATCTCCTACAAAAGTTTTAATATTATCTCATTAAAACATGTTTTTCTTCAAGGGAAGGCTTGTAATAATTCTTCAACATAAGAATTTATTTCAAACATTCCAAAGCACAACTCAAAATAAATGGGATAGGAACAAGTTGCATATACATGTAAGAAAAATATTGACTACAATAAAACTTGAGAAATGGAATTTGTTACATTAATTTCTTCAAAATTTGTTAAGGGATTTTAGTACAATATTCTAGGTTCTTCCCCTCCAAAATTACCAAACCCTTTCCATGTCTCCCCCGCTATGATTTTATGACTATTGAAATCATAACTTCTAGTGAGTTATGCAATGGTTATTTAAATGATATTAGGTTAAAAGTAGTTAATATTTATGATTATACAAATTTGTTTAATGAAAATCCTCTTTTCTATCCAATAATAGAGCTAGAACGAAATTTTCCAATTGGCTAGTATACTAAGTTTGGAATCTCCTATCACTTCTACACTAAGTTTAGTTTCTTCAAATTCCATTATTGATATTTGAGATTATCAAGTTTTTGAGCAACTTCCAACTAACACAGATTGAGATTCAAACTTTAAGCACCAGAAAACAAAGTATCAAATGACATACTTAGAAAAGAGAAATTCATGTGGAAAACTAACCTTAGAGTTGAAAAGTACAATCATAATTCATAAAATAGAAGGAATGATCAAAAGAGACAATTGGGTTGGGTGTCATCATCAACAAAAGAGAGGCTTCCATTCAATATGATTATCCATTAATACACCAAACCCATTCAACATCCCTGAGGAACACATAATTAGATCACACTGCTGTTGAAGCAACCTACACAAACCAAGTTACACATATAATGATATGTGAGTAAGCTCTTAACTATGAAAATTTTTGAGTATCATGTTCGATATTGATAGCAAAACCATGTACTATTAGCCTGGAGATATTTAACTCATTTCCACCAAAATTTAAAAATGCCACCTATGATAATCATACTAATTATTTTATATAAATGATGTTATGAAATCGCATATACATGATAACATAATAAAACACCTAGATAGAGCACTGATCCTCTTCTAAATATGTTCCATTAAGCTCAATGTGATACAAGCAATCTGGTTCTACTCCTAAACATTCATCTAGTGGAAATCTTCTAGCACTATATTCAATTGCTTGGATATTGAAGTTTATTGAATTCGTGGTTTGAATAGTTTCTTGTTCTCTCAGTATGTTGTGATCCTCTTGCATCATGTCAGGCCAGGAGTAACTCCAGTTTGGCAGAAAACCAATTCATGAATTATTCCATAGGTAACCCATTATTATATACAATAGGGAGTGATTGTTCAGTTCATCTCCTGATGACTGTTCACCTTCCCAATTATTTTTATTTACATAAAATTCCCAATCATGAAGATTAGGTGTCAACATTCCCCCGCTTAATCGGAAGGGATGTTGGTGAGTCCAAGCATCATTCTCAATCATTCAAGCTTTTCCTTTCCAAGTGCTTTGGTGAAGATGTCTACAATTTGCTCATTTGTGGAACAATGATGGAGATGTATTGTTTTGGCCTCAACATGATGTCGAATCAGATGATATTTTGTATTGATATGCTTCGTTCTATCGTGGTTGGGTTCTTGGCCAACTTTATTCCAGAGGTTTTGTCAATCATGAGTGGAGTTGATTGTACTTGTTTTACCTACAAATCTTCAAGAATTTTCCTGAGCCACACAATTTCTTTTGTTGCTTCAGCTGCTGCCATGCATTCTGCTTCTGTTGTGGAATCTACTGGAACTGATTCTTTACGTGATCTCCAGGAGACAGCTCCTGATCCAAGACTCATAGCATATCCTCAAGTAGATACCCCAATTTCTTTGTCTCCATCGAAGTCTTAATTAGAGTATCCAATCAAGCTGAAGTCGTCTACCTGTGTATACTTGATTCCAAGGTCTTTAGTTCCCTTCCAATACCTTAGAACTCTTTTTACGGCAGACCAATGTCCCTCATAAGGATTTTTCATAAACCTGGAGAGGATTCCAATAGCAAATGAATTTTATGGATTGGTGGTAGTGAGGTAGATGGGACTTCCTACAAGCTGTCTAAATTTTGTTGCATCCTCAAATTCCTTTCCTTCAATAGATGTGAGCTTTACGTTTTGTTCCATTGGAGTAGTGAGAGGATTGCACTCTGTCATGCCAAACCTGTTGAACAAATCTCCAATGTATTTCTTTTGAGAAAGAAATATGGACTTTGGATGTTGGGTTACTTCAATGCCAAGATATTAATGAACATAGCCCAAATCAGTCATTTCAAAACTTTTCCCCAATTCTTTCTTTATGGATGCAATATAGCTTTCATTGTTCCCTGTCATTAAAAGATCATCTACATTTACCACAAGATATACAATTGTTTTGCCAACTTTCTTGACAAATAAATTTGCATCATCAAGATCAAAATGATTGGAGTTGAGTTTCAGAAGATGCTCAGTTATTTTTTCATACCAGGCTCGTGGCGTTTGTTTGAGGCCATACAAGGACTACACAAGTTTTCATACTTTATGTTCATGTCCTTTCACAACAAATAGTTCAGGCTAGGACATAAAAACATTCTATTTTAGATCTCCATTCGACAAGGCAATGTTTACATCCATTTGATGGACGTTCCAACCGTTTTGAGCTGCTAGTGGAAAGAGTGTTCGGATGGTGGCCCATTTTGATGTGGGGGAAAAAGTTTCCTCATAATCAACCCCTTCCTTCTGTGCAAAACCTTTTGCCACAAACCTAGATTTGTGCTTTTCAAGTGAGCCATCAGCTTTGTACTTGTTCTTGTAGACCCACTTGTAGCCAATTGGTTTGGTTCCAAATGGATAATCAACCATCTTCCAAGTGTCATTCTTTATGAGGGTATCATACTCCTTTTGCATTTCTTCTTTCCATTCATCATGAGAAGCAGCTTCTTTAAAGGAAGTTGGTTCAAAATCTATATACAAGTCCAATTCACAATCATAATAAACATCCATATCAACTTGTGAATTAGAGTCATCTACATCACCTCCATTTTGTCGGTTTAAATTTCTGGTTCCTATTTTTCCAGTTTCATCAGGATGAACACTTTCAAGTGTCTTTGTCAGCCACTTTGGGGGACCTTTCTGAGTTGGTCCAGGCTGCTCTGTTGATTGAGTTGGGAGTGCATCAAGATTGAGTCTCCCAATTCTATCAATTACATCACTTAAAGCATCATCTGTTGTTGGAGTTTCAGTCGGGGGAGAGTATTCTTCAGAAGAAGATTCCAAATGTTGATCTAGTATAGGAATCCCCCCTTCAAGATGTGGAATCAGATTATCAAATTCTTCAAATGATTTTGTTTGTACGAATCTATCCAAGCGATCATGTTTCCGCTCAACAACATTGTCAGATTTGGATGATTCAAGAAAAATTACCTCTCTAGATATAACAAACTTTTTATTGACTTCATCATAGAGGTGGTATGCTTTGGGGGTGTTTGAATACCCTAGGAAGATACACTTACAACTTCTAGCCCCAAGTTTGTTTCTATGTACCTTTGGTATCAAACAATAACAGGCGGAACCAAAGATCCTGAGATGTTCTACCGAACAGCATCAACCCAAAACATTACCTTTACATTTTTTAAGAAGAGCATTGATCGTACCATATTCAAGATTGTTCTATTCATTCTTTCAGCTAGACCATTATGTTGGGGATTATAAGGTGCAGTTGTTTGATATTTGATCCCATGTTGTCGAGGATAGTTTTCAAATTCATTTGATGTATATTCTTTTCCATTATCAGTGCGAATACACCCAATAAGAGACTGTGCATCATTTTCAATCCATTTATGAAAATTCTTGAATGTTTGAAAAACATCAGATTTGTTCTTCAATAAATAAACCCAACACATTCTGGTGTAGTCATCAATAGATGTCATGATATATTTATTTCCATTTCCAGAAGAAACAGGCATTGGACCACATAAATCTGAATGAATAAGTTCAAGCTTCCTATGTGCTCTTGCATGTGAATCATGAAAACACTGTTTGCTATGCTTTCCTAGAATGCAAGCATCACATTGCTTAAGTTTTCTAGGAATTATAGGCAAACCAGCAACACCATTTTTCTTTAATAATCAGAGACTGTCATAGTTTAAATGTCCAAATCTAGCATGCCCTAATAAACTTGATGGAAGTGTACCTTCTTCATGATGAGAAATATATGAGAAATGTTGTGCATGAGCAGATGTTCCTTGCAGTTTGAAAAGCCTTTCTTCTTCTATTCCCCTCATGACAAGTGAGTGGTCAGATGCTTTTCTTACCTCAATCTTGCAATCAAACATATGAATGGAGTGACCTTGCTCGCGGATGTGGACCAAGGAAAACAAGTTTCTCTTGAGCTATGGGAGATATAGAACATGATCCAGAAGAAAGTCTAGAAGACCAAGCAGTTTAAGCCTTATGGTGCCAAGCGTTGATGGCTTGATTTTTGACTGATCTGCAAAGTATACTACTCCATCAACATTGTCAGTGAAATCTTCAAAAAAATATTTTCTATGAGTCATTTGACAGGTTGCTCCTGAATCAAGCAACCAATCATTTTTCCAGGAAGCAAGTGAAGTATTAAACAAATCTTCATTTACTCCAATTTTACATTGTGCCTCAACATAGTGAGCGAATTCAGGTGCTTTACCTTTGTCTGTATCATCATTTTTACCTTTTTGTTTGTTTCTTCTCTTCTCAATTTTGTCCCATGGTAGCTTGCATGTGGATGCATCATGTGATCCATTTCTTTTGCAGGGAATACTGTGAAAATTTTCCTTTTCTCCTTGAGAATGTCTGCCCATCTGCCTCTGAAATATCTTCCTCTTCCTCTTTGTCCACCTCTTCCTCTTGTAGAATCTTGAGCAGGATGTTTTTCTATATGAGCAAGGCATACAGTCTCTTCAGAAGATGCAGAGGTTGTCTTCTTTCCAAAAGCTTTTTCTCTTTCAGCAAACGTTTTCACAAGAGAGTCAAAGGTTACATCTTTGAGTTTTCCATTTTCTTGCAAAGACTCAAGATAATTGGAGTATGTAGGATAAAGTGCCTTGAGAAAAGAAATAAGAGGGATATCCATCTCAACCTTAGTGGATTTGATATCATGCATTATAGACTTTATTTGAGATGCAAGAGCAAGAGGATCATTATTTTGCAGTTCAAGAGTGAAGAGTTTAATCATGAGTTGGACGACTTCAAGTGCAGAATGTGAGTCATAGATTTCTTTCAACTTTTTTAAAGCTTCAAAGGCAGTTGAATATGATGAAATATGGTGACTCACCTCTTTATTTATAGATGTTGCGGTTAATGCATAATCTTTGTTGTTCTTGTTTTCCCAAATAGCAAGCTCTTTGTCTAAGGTAGGCTTTTCTGGGTCACTGTCTCTTTCCCCGACACACACTCCTTTCCATAACTCATTGAAGATGAGGGTGTGCTATATCATTTGGGACCAATCAGCATAGTTCTCCTTGCCAGTGATAACTATTCCTACCATAGAGATGATTGAATGCATTCTGTCAAAAAAAAACTTCTGTTGACACAAAAAATACTTCTGCTCAAAATTTTTGTGGTAAACAATTTTGGTTGTTTAATTTATATCACAGTCACTAATCAATCATTCTCCACGAGCTCTACAAAGTTGGAGCAGCAACGACATCAACCGCGAGCTCTACAAATTTGGAGCAACAACAACATCACAATTTCAAAGCTCACTGAAAAGAAAAAAAACACCATAAATCCCTTTGATTCTCTTAGACCTTGAATCCAATAAAAATATAGCAGATTTAAAGCGCTGGATAGTGTTTAAAAATATGAGAGAGTGTTTAAACAATACACACTAAAAATGTGCTTCCCAAGCTAAAAACTGCGTTGCACATTTCCATGCATTTTAAAGACACACTAAACCAACCCCAAATCGGAGGCAGTAATCTTTAAATCATATCGATTGGTATATATTTAATACCACCATTCGAACCCTGTCCAACAGAGGCACTCTACAACGCTCGGGCTTCTTATAACTGCAAAACCACTACCAGAAACAAAAGCAGTTTTCAAACTGCGCAGCTACTCAAACTGGAATATGGGACAGTGTTAAGTTGCGAACAGGCCATCCAAAGCCAACGGAATGAGTCGCTCTTAATTCCAAGTCTGCAAATGTATACCTCATTCAAATGTATACCATATTCAATGCATTTGAATGGAAAAGCAGAAACAGTTTTTCAGGGAAATGTATACCATATACCAGCGCATACCGAACGCATACCAAATGCTATGAGAAGTTATCGTATACCATACAGCGCGTTCAACCAGCGTTAGACACAATTGAACTGGGATAGCGTTTCCTGCGTGGAGACACCATAGAACAGGTATGGACAGCGTTTCCTTCATGGAGGCACCATAGAACAGGTATGAATAGGTACGGAGGCACCAAACATTAATACCTTTGATACCACTATTGGAAAGTGTTAATACCAATAATATAGCGTTGATAGAACTTGGACAACGTTAATATCAATAATACAATGTTGACAGAACTTGGATAGTGTTAATATCAATAATAGCTCTGATTCAATACAAATGTTGAGACCACAATTCATAAACGCAGATATATAACAGTGTTTATGTAAAAACATTGTTTAAACAACGTTCCACGGCCATAGGTGTGGTGCTCTGTTGTTTGAATGAGAAACAAGTTGAGTACGACTTCTTCCTGGTCGATCTCCCTACTGGTGCTCAGAAGAAAACTGCATATTCACTAGACTCCAAACGGAAACGAGGTGAGTATGAAATATTTATGTCAGGACAACCAGAGAGCAATCAATGTATTTAGAAGAACACGCGAAGGAACGTTTCATTTTCAGGCACAGGCTAGGGTTGAAACTCATAGTGAGTCCATGCGTATAACACATAGCAACAAATGGAACTCACACACAACGAATATATTAAACATTGACTGAGATTTTGTAGGGATATGACAGACATGTCAGCCTACGGAACATAAGCAGAATATGAGAAGAATATGCAGGAAGGAGTTACAAAGAACAAGAACTAAAAAGGAGCTAGCTCTGATACCATGTCAGGCCAGGAGTAACTCTAGTTTGGCAGAAAACTGATTCATGATTTATTCCATAGGTAACCCATTATTATATACAATAGGGAGTGATTGTTCAGTTCATCTCTCGATGACTGTTCACCTTCCCAATTAATTTTATTTACATAAAATTCCCAATCATGAAGATTAGGTGTCAACAATCACCTCACTGATATTAAAAACATTATTGTGTACGTATATCTTCCATGTAATTTCCTTGTTGGTAATGTTTTTTCTGAGGCTGCACTTCAACTAATTCATGAACTAGATGGGTACATGCAAGTGGTGCTACCAAATCTAGATGAACAACTTTACCTTCTTGGAGAAGGCATTTTCGACAAATTGGGAATCTAGTCTTGTTTTAAAGCAACCTATCAATGAAAAACAAGTGGAAGGCATGTCTAAAAATTGGAAAATGTTCCATCTTTCCATTCATTGGTAAACCCTATGACAAATAACACACCTTGTCGATGTGAATAGAAACATATTCATCTTCAAATGATGATAGCCCCCCATATGTCCATGTTCTAGGAAACATCATATTAATTAAGTTTAATATCAACTCTTAACCCAATATATGCTTATTACATCTTTTTTAGATTAAAATAATAATTTCAAGCACAACATTAGTCACTGGGATAACAATATCTCCAAAATTCGAATAAAATTCAAAGCTAGGAATTGCTCAAAGAAAAGTGAGTTGTATTTAGTTCATTATATTGTTACTAAAATGATCACTACTCAATTTATGAGCCCCCTCATATTTGTAGGTGGATAATCCACTTTTACTTCAATGAGAAAATAAAACAAATCCTACAAATCCTTAGTTTCTTGTAAAACTCTCCACCAACAAGCTCAAAAGTACACACTAACTTTCACAATACCTGAATTACATAGGTGTGTGTTACATCAAATCTTGGAGAAAAACCAATAGTTTAGAGAAAAGTGGAAGGTTGAACACCCTCGACCCTTTGGTGGTTTTGGAATGAGAGGGCGAGGCCTCAGTTCATCTCAGCTATCAATTTTTAGGTGTCATATCGGCTCAAATCCAAATTGCACTCCCTACCCTTGTTAAATATTGAAAAACTAGGGGTGTCCACAATTTATAAGGGCCATCATATATTTTCTTGTTTCTCCATGCTTCCTCTATTTTTCACTACTTAACATATCCAAATGCCTTGTATGATGACAATATTGTTCTTAGTCTCATGCATGCCTTAGTAATAAAGAATAATAACTGTTAATTTTTTATTTGTTCATGATGCTTCCTTATGTCCCATTCAAAATCCATTTGTGTATTAGAAAATTGAAACCTCTTACCAAAAATTTAACAAAATTACATGATATGAACAACAATGTAATTTAGGGCCACTCTACCACACATTTGCTCCTCTATCATTACAAAAAACATATATTTTTTAAACCACCAGTCTTGAGATAAGACTGCATATAACACCACAATGTTGCATACTCTTTATCTGATCTCTTTGAAGAAGCCTTGTTCCAAATATTGAAAAAAAATCATATTAAGTTATTTTACATCAATATGCATCATGAAAAGTGGAACAGAGACGAGAGTAGGTAGGAACAGGTCACAGGTTTTCAGATCTAGGGTTTGAAGCTGGACAGAAACAGGGTCAGGATTGCAGAACTATTTAGGAGGGGACATATCCTCACTGGTCAAATGGTAAACGAGGTGTCCATAGTGAACCCCACATAAAAACAAGAAAACACCACACAGAAGAATAACAAAGAAGAGGAGCAGGAACACCCGGAGTACACAGCTACGGAGGAAGAAAATGAGGTAGAGGAAAATACACAAGAGAATCTCATTGATAAACCCACTTAGGATCCATGTAAACCCAAAGTAGCAGAAGTCTTAAGATTGGTACTAACGGATCCTGAAATACAAGCCTACAGAGACCACATGACTGAGCATGCAATGATCTGTAGATTTATGGGACTGTGGCCAATAGAATGAGGATTATGTCAACGAGTAAAACAACATTGGAAACCCAAAGGAGATGTCAGTCTGCACCTGGGAGCAAAAGGTTTCTTCATAGTTGTGTTCTCCAATTTGGAAGATTTGTACAGAGTCTTTGATGGAGGCCCCTACTTCTTCGCTTCAGCGGGCCTCTACATGAAACCATGGAAACCTAATTTTGTACCAGAGAAGGAAACTTTCAAGAAGGTCCCAGTGTGGATCCGCCTCTTTGCGCTCCCAATTGACTATTGGGGTTTGGCCGCACTCAAACAAATAGGTGACAAGTTAGCGACGTTCATCAAAGCTTCAGAAGCTACATTACAGATAAGATACACTTCATGCGCTCGGATCTATGTGGAGATGGACGTTTCAGGAGCTTTGCATGAAGGTCTATGGTTAGAATACAGAGATGAGGACTACTTTGAAGCTATCAACTATGAGAAAATTTTGTTTCATTGTAGAAAGTGCCATGAACATGGAAACTTAATAAGGGAATGCCCTTTAAACAAGAAAAATGGATACCAAACAAAGCAAGTGAAGCACAAGCTAACACAAGCAACACTTTTGAAGTACTGGAAAGTGAAAATGATATAAAGAACCAGAATAAGGAGAACAAGAACTATGAAGAAAATAAAGTAGCAACTGAAGCAACAACCAAAGGAGCGGAAGAGGAAAATTGATAGAGCACAAAAATCAATCAGGAGGGCACAAAAGAAGCAGATGAAGACTTAGAAGTGGTCACAAGTGATATAGGCTGTGAGGATATGGAACTCCAGGAGATTCCAGGGCTGGAAGGAGTCAATATACCAGACATGGTGGAAGATTGGAGGAAAAAAGGGGTGGAAAACATCTTGGAGGAGGAAATCTAGAAAATCAATGCAGTTATAATAGCCAAGCAAAAGGCCGAAATGGAAATGCATCACAGAAAGCTGGGAGTAGTAAAAGGAAAAGGAGCTAGAACGAAGAGTGTACTTCAAACAACTTCTGGCTCAACTGAGAAGAAGAAAAGAGGGCACAAAACAAATAGTGAAGTACTTTAGGAAATGGGATATATTCTCATAAACTCGGGTAAGGTGAAAGCTCTTGATGCCTTCTCTTTTGGTCCTTAAATCTCAGTGCTTTAAAATGAAAGTCTTCTCATGGAATGTTAGAGGGCTGAATGGCCAAACAAAACAAAGATTGTTAAAAAGGAAAGTCCAAAAGGAAAAGTCAGATTTAATTTTTGTGCAAGAAACTAAATGTGCAAATAACACTATTCAAATTGTAAACAGGAGGCTAGGTAGAAGATTGGAACATATGAGTATAGATAGTCAGGGATGGGAGGGAGGTCTACTAACATGGTGGAATCCTCTTGTCCTGAAAATTCTTTCCTCGGAAGCATCCAGACATTTTTTAGCCTTAGAATGTCAAGTAATAGGCAACTCAGACATCTATTTATGCATCAATGTCCACGGGCCTAAAAAATTAGAAGAAAAACTCAAGTTAAAAAATTTGGTAATGAAGCTAAATCAGAGGTATCCCAGAGTGATGGTTATCATAGGAGGGGACTTTAATATGATAACCTCTCTTTCGGAAAAAAAGGGAGGAATCAGAAAGCTAAACAAGGATTCTGAAGCTTTTGTAGAGTACATAATGTTAGCAAGACTGGTCGATATTCAGCCCAGGAATGGAGCTTACACTTGGAACAATAGAAGGGGCGGGGAAAGACAGATTTCTTCCCGTCTTGACAGATTTCTTGTCTCTGAAAGTCTGTTACTGGAGGGTGTTATCATAAACTCGGACATTCTTCCATGTGGAGGGTTAGATCACTCGCCCATTTCACTAACAGCCACGATACAAGGCACGCCTAGAAAAAAACCCTTTAGGTTTGAAAAAATTTGGCTCGAACAACCAAATTTCATCCAGCTTGTAGAAAAATGGTGGCAGGAACCAGTGGAAATTAGAGGCACTAAAATGTACAAACTGCATGACAAATTAAAACACATTAAGAATAGAATCAATGAATTGAACATAAAAGTCTTTGGTAACATATTCAAAGAGATAATCAAGATAGAAGAGCAACCAGAGAAGATACACAACGAGTGGATTCAGGGAATCAGTATTCCAGATACAGTGGATAAGGAAAAACTTTTAATGCAACAATAGCAAGAGAGGTGTCATTAGGAAGAAACTTTGAGCAAAAAAAAATCTAGAATTCAATGGCTCAAGGAAGGAGAACAGAATACGAAATTATTTCACAGATCGGCACTGGACTATAGAGGGGTTAGCAAGATCCTCAGCCTCAAAAATGAACAGGGGGAGCGTATTGAGAATCATCAAGGTATCTCTACCTTACTTGCGAAGCATTTCAATAATATCGCTCAGGAACCAGAGATAGACAGAACTGAAGCCATTGGTAACCTCATCAAATCAATTCCCAAATCTATTTCTAATGAACAAAACCAGTGTTAAGCAGATAAGTCCCATTATAAGAAGTGGAGGAAGCGGTAAAGGACATGTCGAATGACAAAGTGCTGGGCCCTGATGGCTTCACCATAACTTTTTACAACGCCTGCTAGGAGATTATTGAAATGGAAGTATGGGAGGTGGTGGAGGAATCTCGGCATTCAGCTTCGATTCTAAAATCTTTGAACTCCACTTTCCTAGCTCTAATCCCCAAAGAAGAAGAAGCCACTACCCCTGCAAAATTCTTTCCCATTTCTCTGTGTAACGTCTTGTACAATATCATCTCTAAGGTCATAGCAAACAGATTGAAGCCTATTCTTCGAGGCCTCATCTCCGAAGAACAATCTGGCTATGTAGAAGGGAGACAAATCTTGGACAATAACTTGTTGGCACAGGAGATGGTGCATACTCTGAAATCTAGAAAAGTCGCAGGAATGATGATGCAACTTGACCTGTCGAAGGCTTATGACAAAATAAGCTAGAATTACTTGGAAGCAATCCTCACAGCCTTCGAGTTTGCAAGTCATTGGATCAAATGGATTCTGGCCCTATTCAATCGACCAGATTTTCCATACTGGTCAATGGAGCCCAGACCAACCAATTTACTCCCTCTCGAGGGCTTAGACAAGGAGACCCTCTCTCCCCTTTTCTTTTTGTGATTTTGATGGAAGGATTAAGCAGGCTCATTTGGAAAGCTAAGGAGGAAGGTAAGATCAAGGGATTGCAACCACTACCCTCCATTCCAGCCACTACGCATCAACAGTTTGTTGATGATACTATGTTGCATGGATCACCAGCTATAAAAGAAGCTCAAGGTTATAAGAACATCCTAAACCTGTTCAGTGAGGCCTCAGGTATGGACATAAACCTTTCCAAATCAACCATATTATTTTTCAATACGAAGGTAGCAGTTCAGAGGAACCTCTCGCGCATTCTAGGCTTCTGAAGAGGCAATCTGCCTTCAAGGTACCTAGGAGCTCCTCTTTCAAATAAATTGTGGAAAAAATCTCATTGGGAAAAACTCCTAGACAACCTAAAGAAAAGATGCCAACACTGGACTCATAGGGCCCTCAATTTTGCTGGAAGGTTAGTGCCTACCAAAGCGTTTCTACAGGCTATCCAACAATATATGTTGTCCATCATCGTGGCACCCCAAGGAGTCCTTCAACAAATTAGAGCAATTCAGAGAACGTTCCTTTGGATAGGTAATGCAGAGAAAAGGAAGTGGTCTCTAGTTGCTTGGAATAAATTATGAAAACTAAAGATCTTAAGCAGGATAAACCTTCTAGACCCCTTCACCATAAACAAAGCTTGTGGAGCCAAACTTTGGTGGAAATGGATGAAGGAACCCAATTTACCGTGGGCTTAACACTGGAAGGAAAAATATGCCCCCTCACGAGGTAACCAGGAATTAATTAGAATGCAAGAGAGTCCAGAGGGCTCCCCAATTTGGAATCTAGCAAGGAAGAATAGGGATATTATTCAGGAGAATAGCTTCAGAGAAATTCGCAATGGCGAAACAGCTTTCTTTTGGGAGGACCCATGGCAACAACATCCCAAATTGGAAAGACCAGAATTTCCAAAATTACAAACAAAATTGCAAGAACAGGGGAGGATAATGGTTCACCACTACTGGTCGCAGGATAACAGTGACACAGCATGGAGAAACTGGGCAAAAAGCGAAATAGAGAACATAGGGGAAGGGAATATGAATGCCAACAACCTGAACATCATATTAGATAAAAGGAAAATCAGGAAAGCAGAGGACAGCGAAAAGCTAAGATGGGGAAATCAAGGAGGGGGTAATTTCACACTCAAAGAGGCTCGATTATGCATCGAAGAGGCAGATAAGGTGGACAAGGTAGCTTGGAGCAGTAAGGTTTGGGATTCCCAAAGCTGGCCGAAAATTAGAACCTTCCTTTGGCTGCTAAAGCAGAGGAAGATGCTAACGTGGGAGAATCTCCGGAAAAAAGGTTTCAATGGCCCTTCAAAATGTCTGCTCTGTAACAGGGAAGAGGAGACCATGAACCATCTGTTCAACATTTGCGACTCAGCCGACACTCTGTGGAATTGGGCCGAAAACGTCATGAAGCAAATGGATAGAAACATAGACTCTATCCAGGAGACCATCGAGAAATGGAGAGGAAATTTCTGGGGCAATCGAAGAGTAAACACAATCTAGAAACTAATACCAGGTTCATCACCTAGACTCTATGGAAAGAAAGAAACAGAAGGGTATTTCGTGACGAAACAAGAAATATCACCCATTCTTTTGAGACTATCAAGCAAAACATAAAACAACTGGTTATGATAAAGTGCAAAACATATCATAACGATAAAGCTACAGGTGATGACTTACGAATTTTAAAAACCTTTGATTTGGATAGAGAGGCTGAAAGTGTGATGATAAGGCATCAACAGGAACTCAGAACCACCCCAAGCATTTGGAAGTGACCTCCACCTAGCTTCCTCAAGCTGAACATTGATGGAGCCTCAAGAGGCAACCCCGGTCTTCCTGGCATTGGTGGAGTCATCAGGAAAAACGATGGTGAAATTATACATATCTACAACAGAGCATTAGGAGAAGGAACGAAAAACGAAATGGAATTTACAGCAATGGAGCAAGGTCTTAGAATTCTGCAAAGCCTTTGAGTGGGTGTTGTTGTAATAGAGGGGGACTCTCAGCTTGCTACCACAACAGCCAAGAGAATGTATGCTGGGGCAAAGGCGATTAAGGTTACACAGCATTGGAGATTAGCAAAGGTCATAGAGAGCATATAAGAACACCTGGGGTGGCTGAAAGGATTAGTCTTTCAGGAGGTAAGCTGCAAGGCCAACACCGTAGCATACCACTTGGAAAATGTCAGCATAGAGAACCCCACCACGAATTGGGACAACTGTTGGCAAGACGTCAGCTGCCCGGATTTTAAAAAGGATTGCACCCTGCTCTAGAGGCAGGATTTAATGAGTGAGAGATAGGTGCGGGCGAGCGAGGTATGTCATAAGAATAATGGAATGATAATGATAATAGTGAATGCTAAGAAGGGAAGTAAAGGACTGCAGGAGAATGAAGGACAAACAAGTCAGGAGCAATCAATGCTCAAGCAGGCGAAGGCAAAACACAGTGTTACTATGATCACGATAGGAGACCGCCGCCAATGCAATTTCGGCTGATGGGACACCTGGATAAATATGGATAATATCAGGAAGGGTGATCGCAAAGGAAATCTGAGTGATGATAAATGGAATTCCAACCAGACAAGACCGCATCAGGGCAACAAGTGAATGGTCACGGCGCGTTGAGCAACTCCATCTAATTTAACAGCAACGCAGGCTCTAGAACGAGAATCGGTTCTGCTATCGGTAAGCGAAAGAGCGGTTCCTGTATCTTCAAAGTGCAAAGTGTTCAATTAAGTATAGGAAGCAGGATGGTGAGTAGAGTAAATCAGAATGCTGCGGCTAACAAAGATTTGAAAAGGGCCAAAGCTTCTTATGAGACCCACACCTCCCAGAGGGAGAAACGAAGGATTGAAGAGCTTGAAGCCATTGTGAACGAAGAAGAAAAAAGCGTGGACCAGTAGGAGATGGGTAAGGAAGTAGATTGGGTGCAAGACCCCGGAACGATCACTACGCGGGTGACGCAGTTTGTGAGGACCCAAGCTGAGATGTGGAGAATGAAAATGATGCTTGCCAAAGCTATCAGCATGCAAGGGGACTCTGCCAACTAGTTGCGCCAGACCCAACCAACTCTAGGGGCGTCTAACGAGGAGCACACGACCATTCTGGAATGGTTGGACTTGAAAATGAGGAGCATGGAACAACAACTCAACACAATCTCGAAGATATTCACGGTTCTGATCAGTCTGTTGCGGCACACCATCAATCAGGAGGGCCGTGCGATAGGGGAAACTTCGGAAGGGTTAAAAAATCCAGGTGCTCTTCCTTCGCCTTCTCAGCTGGGCCAGGCCAAGACATCAGCTGCACAGGACAATTCCAAGAACTACAACGTTCTGGATACCTACTGATTCTATGCTTTCTGTTGTGTATTCTTTCCAGTGATTTTTTTTCTGGTTGTGCATGTCTAAGGCTGTTAGGGGTTTTTTTTGAATAGGGCTACTCTGTTTCAGCCCTGTAACATGTCTATTGTCAAAAGGTTGAAGGGTTTTTTTGTGAGATCCCAATTCCTCTACTGCCCTGCGTAGTATGCTCTGGGGTCAAATGGTTATAGATAGGGGCAATGATAAGCTGAAGAAGGTCTTTTACTGCTTTGGAGGTTTTTTTGTAAACTATGTAAGTTCGTATAATATAACAACATTGATTTACACAAAAAAAACAATATGAATCATTGGTGGATAGCTCCTTATTTCTCATCATTGATTAGCCACTCAAATAGAAAAATGTACCATATGTACATTGGAGATACAATTTTTTTGGAATTTATCATCCACTACTCTATAAAGCAAGTAAAAAAAGTCATCAAAATTGAAAAACATCATAATGATATCAAACATGATGCTAGAAAATTGCTAAGAATTGGACTCTTACTCTACAACTTGTGCTTCCAAAAAAAAGTCAACCTAAAAATCATTATCTTTATTTTAAACCTTTTATGATAAACCTACTTGTTACTATATTATTTTTATCTTTATTTTACCAAAGAAAAAGTTATCTCAATTTTAATAATAAGAATTTATATATCTATTTTTTTTCATTTTTAATCCCTTATTACTCCTTATTATACATAAAGATATACAATTATATTCTTGCCACGTATAGCTTTATTCTTTCACTATTATAATTATATCATAATTTTAATAAAAAAGTATTACTCCTTATTATACATAAAGCTATACAATTATATTCTAGCCATGCATAGATTTATTCTTTCATTATTATAATTATATCATAATTTAATAAAAAAATATTGTTATTAGAATTATGTAATATCGTATCTCTATATTACCAATACTTAATCTTTATAGTATTATATAACTTTTATCATTTTTACAATTCTAATATCTTGATAATTAGTTAGGGAAGAAAAATTATTATCCATATATTTTGGTTATTAATATATTATTGTAAAACTATAGTTATTATAGTTAATGTTAATAATTCAAAATTATTTTTATTACTTAAATCATTTCTTTTAAGTTAAAGATTCAATTTATTTGTTGGCTAAAGAAAATATTATCTTGGATTTCCTAGGTTTCTTAAATTAGTAGAAAAACTTTAAGTTATTCCAAAACAATATATTAGAATTCAAAAATATATCAAAAGATGCTAAAAGTATGGTCCTAATACTTATACTAGCTAACTTGGTAACTATAATAGAAAAATGGATATAAACCCCATAGATTAAAGCAGAAAATACACACCACGTCATGATGAAGTAGATGAGTTTGGGGGTACCATTTCAATGGGATATTTCCCTCTTGCAAGAGAGCTCTTGGTTCATGAGTGAGTTCCAAATAATATCTTAATCTATGCATGTGGTACTCTATAGAATTCATGGATAGATGGATCTCATCCATCACTAGAAGAATACCCTCTTTGCTTTGTTTGGGTCCAATAGAACTGTATCCACCAACATCATCTAGTAGGAGAGGGTTATTGTTAGAATATATTGTTTATGTCTACACTAAAAATCCCCATTATTGGGGACCTAGATATTAAATTCTCTTGAAATACCTATATCAAGTAAGAAACCGGATTATCCTCTAATATTTCTCTTTTCATTTGCTATCTCAACTTGAATTGCAAGAAAAATCTGGGAACCATACTCGGTAGCTGAAGCTTTACTCCATTGACAAGCATACATGCTTTTTGTAGCTTCGTAGTATGTCATCTCTTTGTGACATATATTCACCTACCTCTCCATGATGAGCACTCTAGGTCACATACTATACTGCAAAAGAAATTATGGGGTATAAAGAGTGGAGAAGTTAAGGCCAATGAGACCGAAAGGAGAACCACAAATAGAGTGGATAAATTATTATAAATAGGAATGGTCCCACTAATGAAAATTTATAGAACTAGGAACTCTTACAGAAGAGGAAGGGGAACATGAAGAAAGGAACCAATGAATAGGAGTTTCCATAAAACCTCTAACAAATTCATCCCAATTGAAAAGAAAATGTGGGAGGAAACACGTAGGTAGGTGGAAACATAGGTAGCAAAGCCAAGAGGTCGTTCTATCAAGAAAATCCATTCACGAAGCATAACCGTTATAGAGATAATAAATTAAAGGAAAGAATACCAGAGAAAATCATTAAAATAGATAGGGAGAAATTGGTGAGACCAATGCGTCACCACCATCTCCCTGGAGGATAAATCTCAATGGAAATGATATAGAAAATCAATGACCAAAATTAAATCTGGGGGGTCTCCACCTGGTCCTGACTACTGACTTTCCACCTACTGGAGAGATGGGTACCACATCTGCAGCATCAGATACCAAGACACTATTAACGTAAACAAGAAAGCATTGAGGTGAAAAGGTAAATGTATCCCCTCCCATTGGTCCTATACTTTCCCTACCAATCCCCTACTGCCACTTATAACTTCCTCATGTGTTCATGTATTGTGATGTTACCATTCTTTTCCACCTATAAAAATTCAACGCATTAGCCATTTCAATTTTAAATTCTATTTCCTACAGTCAAGTCCTCCTATCATTATCCTTTTCCATGATGTTGTCCATCTATGAGATATTCCATATCTTCCTCAATGTCATTCAATCCAAATTTTTTTTGGTTAGTTAGGTAATCCATAAACCTTTTACTTATAGTTTTTGTCTTTATTCTCAAAATGGAAAATCTTGAGCCTAATATTCCTAAACTGCGAGAGGCTAAACCCTCTTTCAACATTGAGCCCCTAATGACCAATGAATCATAAATTCATGACTCATCCTACCCCTACTACCTGTCAGACCTTTAGTTTGACATGTATGGCCACCATTTCATGGGAGAAGATCCCTTTAATGTAGTGGATTTAGGGTTGTATTACCAAATTTCTCTACCTATCTACCATTTCCCAAATTTTGTTTCATGGATTACAATGTTCTATGTTGAAGATAAAAATTGCTTCATATCATATAACAGAGTGAAGAGCCAAGATATAACTCCAAAAGTAATTCAAAAGGCCTTGGTGTACCCAGTTTCTCCTAAATCTGAAAAATTCACAGAAACTACCTTGTATTACAACTACAATGCTCTCTGAGCTGGGGAAAAATAAGCTTTATTGCAGATGGCTTTGCCTTTTGGCCACTAGAACCTACCCATTGTTGATGCTTTTCCTATACCCATGTTCACAAAATCCATGTAACCTATACTCACAGTGATTTCGCTACTATTTGGGGAAGGTGACACCACCAATATTACTAAATATGCCATAGGTTTCTCGAGAGGGATGATGCAACTAGGCTATTCTTTAGATATGCCCTCTTTCATAGCTAGTTGAATCCATTAAGTTCCAATTGCAACATTTCCTTTCATTGCATATTTCATATACTCCTCCCTTCTATTTTACCTTTTCTTCTACACCGAGGTGGATGAGTTTGAAAACTTGGGCCCTAGTTTAATGGATCGTCACAAACAAAGAAAGTTTGTGTTTGATTGGGATGTCGTTGTTAGGAAGAAACCAAATAATGGGTGATTTTCTCATTTGATATCCACATATATGCCTATAACATACAAAATTATCCATAATGTCTCTCCCTCAAGGATTTTTCCCTAGTAAAAATAAATCATCCAACTCAACAAAGGAAGTAGGGTGGGTGATTAGTACTTATTCAAGGATTACACCAGAATTAGGGTTAATGGGTGTGAGCTTCCTCCTGACCATTTACCTACCTTTATGCACATGATATCTTTTTCCCTAGAATTCATCAAACATAGCTTACATGCTCATCAAATTCATTTTGTTCCTACCAAGAAAGAGCACATGTTCAAATGGCAATTGAATAGGTCCTTTCATTGTAAATACCAAACAAACCTTTCAGCCTATTGAATATTTCTTGAAGGAATAAAAATTTGAAACGGGAGACGCCTGGCACTATGACACCCATGGCATCATATAAAAGAAAAGAAACATCATAAATGCCTCAAATTATGATGATGAATATAGGAGTGAAATTTAATGGAAGGATAACCTTTTCCTATTAATATAGAGATTTAGATTGAGAATTGAATTCAAAGGATAAATCTCAAAAGAGAAATGTGGATGAGACTGGAGATGTTGATATGGACAAAAATCACTCCAACAAAAGGGAAAAAATCCAAGAAACAATTGACACGGAGATCAAGACCAGGTTAACTGAGACAAACCTAGACCAACCAAGCTTCTAGGTGACATTAGAAGACCCACTGCAAGCTTCTGCCTCCACATCTAAAAACGTGGAAATTTTGAGTTTTGCTCAAAGCTCAACAAAAAAATGACCAACTTAGGTAGTAGGGAAGGTGACAGAAGAAAGATAGAGAGGAGATACAACAAAAGAAATAAAGAAGGTGATAAAAGAAAGCTAGAAGGATCAGAGAGCAGATACAACAAAAATTAGCATCAAATTGAGTCCCTTAACAAGCGAGACTTTTGGTTTCAATGGACCTAGAGAGAAATCAAATGAAATTTTCATTACATCACCCCTCATCACAGTACCTTTTGTCAAGATCATATTTTAGGAATGTGCATGTATCATTAGACATGGCTAGTGTCCCTCTACTGGACAATTTTTTTTTTTATAGACAAATGGGAGATATGATTCGCAATGAACTGAGTTTAAGTTCTATGAAAATTTCCAAAGAAAAGAAGCTAATGGAGAAGGTTGTCACCAAGCTAATGCAAGAGAGATATAACTCTAGAGTTCTCCATTTACATAATCAAAACTTCAAAGAGCAGATTTTCAAGCTCTGAGTGAACCTAGAAGACAAGATTGTGAGTGAAACTCTTATTCAGAGTTCAGAGGTTGAGATCCAAGACCTGAGGCATAAGATAAAGATATCTCATAGTGAACATGTGCAGTGCAAATAATTAGCCTACGTGGAAAGAGAAAAGGATATTATAGCTGAAGAACTGATACAAATGAATAATGAAGTGGTAGTCCTCAATAAACAAGTAGCAAAGCTCCAACAAAGGATTGGCTGTCATATTTTTACAATGCTTGTCCCATAGAATCACCAAAATTCCATCGAACAATTCATTAAGGCTCTCAAGGATTTACAACTCTCTAAAGGTGAAATCAATAAAGTAGAGGTGGAATTGGAAAATACCCAGTGTGTTCTTGCACAAAAGGAGAAACAAGTTGAGACAATAAGGAATCAGTGAATTACTAAGTTGAAAATTAGGTTGAAAGGTGACATGCCCCTCCTCTAATCCAAACAACTGATATGGAATGAAATAGCAATTGAAGTGAAGAGAAGCTGTGAGAATGTAACTCTGATGATAGAACAAATTTTTTTTCTTAAATATTATGAGTTCTTTATTCTATGAACCAAGGAGGAGGAAGGGAAAAATGTTGAGACAACTGGAAAATTCATCTAGTATATTAATGAAAAACAAGGCAGTGAGATGAGGTGTATACATATTGTGGATCGCATAACTACAATCTTTAACTACAATCTTGGAAATCTTCAAGATGATATAGAGGGAAGTTTCTAGGGCTAAGTCCGAGGAATTTTTGGAAAAGGTGCTAAAATATGTGGTTAGTTTTGACTCAGATTTTGGGTAGATGGTTCAAGACAAATTTCCCAACTATTGGGACCCTATAGGAGAACTGATCCCATGAGTGTAGTACAATAGAATTTTAGTGGGGGCTAAAATAAAAGCTAACTCCTCTTATGAGAAGACCTCTTCTATAAAGGGCAAGATGATAGTTAACTACATAAGAAGAGATTTTCAGTTGCTATGGCTAGTGAGGACCTTTTTTCACACCAAGGCAAATTATGAAAGGCTCACTAGTTTGAATATTACTTATTAGAATTTCTTTAGTTCTCCTCTACCAAGCCAAAAAATGTGGCAAAAGTGTGACCAATTCATCAATCCTCCATGAATCCACATCATTGAGCTAGGATATTTTCATCCAAAGGAAACCCAACAATAATGAAGATATTTTGATTGTATCAATCATGGCACTTTAGTGCTCTTATATTTTTGTAAATATTCCATTTCAAGAATGGAATCAAGCCAGGTAGGTTTTAGTTAGTATAACTGTGTAAGTAGCACTCTTGCACCATTTTGGTGTGAGGAAATCATTAGAATATCAAGAAGGAATAATTTTTTAAGGCGTACCGATCCTCACACTCTATAAAACTATTTCTGAGATATTTTTTAGAGGTTTTGAATTTTTGTTTTAAAATGATTTTGAACTATAAATGGAAAATCACAAAGATTTATGCTCTATCCATGGATTAATAAAAAAGTTATGGTTATTCTAGTTGCGTGAGAGTATAGTATGTACTCCCCCATGTGTTTATTTTGTTATATGTTTCTTTCTTCTCATATAGCATGTAATTGTAGCTGTTGGATGTAGTCTTTAAATCATGGATTCATCTATGTCTAATTTTTATCAGAGATGCATATCGTGAATGAGATCTAACGTCCTTAATATGTCCTTCATGTATTCTAAAATATAATTTATAATTTTCATCTGTTTTTTTTCTTCTGAAATTTAATGCAGAGGAATTTGTGATAAGGTTTGTGTATTAAAATTCTTTTCGTCACTTTTTTATCTTATATATGCTACAATGATCAAATGAACTATGTGTTTATCCAAGCTATCCATCGGAGCCTAATGTTAAGTATTCAATTGAGTTTTCAAGTAATAAATGAATCTACCCCCTTGAAAAATATTCTAGACGATTTCTAATTCATAATGTGTTTTGAATATCCACTGTTAATGAACTATTCGTACAAACCGTCTAAGATATCATCAACACTAACCTCTTCTCAACCTGAGGATTTGCTAGACGAGCCACAAAATATACCATATTTTAGTCGCAAGCCTTCATATGGATCTAAATGTAAGCCCTTAAAAGCTTCACCAAACTCTTATTGACTACATTGTTTCCCATCTATTTATGGATGGAGTTTCATAGGCCTCTTCAACTTCATGTCCAGTTTTTCCCAAAATGTAGTAAAAAATGAAATGAGAACTCTCGTCTCCTTGTCTGAAATGACACTCATTGGTATACCAAAGTGCACCCAAACCTATCTAAAGAACAAGTTCACTTCTCCTTATTCACTGATGACCTTTTTACAGTGCATAAGAACACACATATTGCTAAACCTGTCAACTATCACAAAAAGGTAGTAATGTCCTTTTCCTAGTTATTGCTAATCATCTCACAAAGTCCATGGAAATGTTTCTCCAACGATGAGTGGGTACAGGTAAGGGATGATATACACCCTATATCATATTACTGGGCTTGCTAGTATAACATAGTATTCATAAACCTAGATATATATTCTTTCATCTCGGACCAATACACATACCTCTGCAAGGTGGTCACTATCTTTCCTACACCAAAGTTTCGTGAAACCTTGGAGGTGGGAGCATCTGTAATTAGTTGTAGTTTCTCACCTTTCGAAACACTTAACTTATCCATCCTTTATAGTAACCCATGATGGAGATTGTAGCAATTGTGTTTTTACCATTGTGCACATGAATCTAGCTTTGCAATTGCTAAAATGCCTCTTTGAAATTACTAAATATAGGAATAAAATGAGTCAAAATATAATAATAAATTTCCAAGCATAAAAATATTTTGTGTCAACTTTCGAAAAATTTATAAGTATTCGATAAATAGTGGGATTGCAATAAGTCTTCAAAATCTTGAAAGTTCCTTTTTTCCATCAAATAAGCCAATTTCTCAAAATTTTGATGCTTAATCAACTTTGAAGAGGGATGGATGAGTGAAGGATAAGTACTAATCCCTTGGGAAATAAAGAATTCAAGAGACTAGAAACCTAAGATGAATTGCATTTAACATTTGAGATTTAAATGGAATGTAATCATGTGTTATATAACATTTGAAATTATACTATATTAATTGCAGAAATTCAGAAGGTGCATTTGAAACAAATTGAATCTCCTACAAATATTCTAATCTTTTCTCATTAAAAATCCATTTCGTTTCAAAATAAGGCTTGTAAACATTATTGAACACAATAATTATTTCAAACATTCCCTAATACAACTTAGAAGAAACATGAAATGGGAATGCTACATATACACACAAGAAGATGATATAATGTAATAAAAATTGAGAAATGGAATATACATTGATTTATTCATAAATTTCTTAGTGTATTCAATACAGTATTCTAGATTCCCCCCCTCCAAAATTATCATACCATTTCCAATTCCCTTGCTGTCCCATTTTATCACTGCTAGAAACATAACTTCCAACTACTTATGGAATCATTCTTTAAATCATTTTGGGTTAAAATTAATTAACCTCTACTCTGTTACAAACTTTATAAAATAAAATCCCATTTTATATCCAATAATAAAATAAGAGCTACTTTTTTCGTTTTCTTGGCCTACTAGGTTGGGAATTTCCTATCACTTATAGGTAAACTAATCACCCCCTTTTTTTTTTTTACATATAATGGTAGTAATCCTATTTTTTTGGTTCAATATATGTAAATGCCATTATTTATATTCCATATTGTCAGGTTCTTAATCAAATTCTAGCTAACATAGATGGGCCTTCAAACCTCATGCACAAAAAACAAATTATTAGATGGCAACTTTGGTCATATTGGGGAAGGAAATTCATATAGAATATAGGCCTTATGCTTTAAAATTGCAATTATGATTAATAAAATACAATTAATGATCAAAAGATATCAATGGTATAACTTTCAATATGAGCAAAGGAAAGGCTTCCATACAAATATGATTAGCCATTAATACACCAAACCCATTAAATATTGTCAAGGAAAACATAATTAGATCACACTATAGTTGATCTGCCCATAAAATAAACCAAATTAAACATATAATCACAAGTGATTAAGCAATGGAAAATTTTAGGGGCTAATGTTCGCCCAGTGGGCTAATTTTCCATGATTTTTCCATAAAAAGATTCGCTAATTTCCAATTTTTATAAAAGGTGATTCGCCCAAATTTTAGAATATAAAATTATTTTACCTTTAAAATCGCCAACATTATATAGAGACTATATATAAAATCATTATAAATTTGAATAATTTTACAAATATATCAATAAACATTTTATAGTCTGCATATTAGGGATTAATGAGATTCGCCAATGTTTCTAAACTTCAAGAAAAATTTCCATCCTTAAAATTTTCCTTGGATTAAGCTCACATCTAATAAAACTTTGGAATAACTTGTGTTATGTTGGCAACACAACTATGTATTGTTAACCTAGAGGGATTAAACTCATTACCAACAAATTTAGAAATTCTACCCATGAAAATCATACATAATATCTTGTATTAATGATATTTCAAGATTGGATATAGATGATAACATGTTAAAATACCTAGATAGAGCACCGATCCTATTCCAGGTATGTTCCATTAGGCTCAACACAATGTAGACAATCTGATTTTACTCTTGAACTTTCATCTAGTGGAAATATTCTAGCACTATATTCAATTTCTTACATATTCAAATTTATTGTATTAGTGACTTTACTAGTTCATTGATCTCTTTCTCTACTGTTATCCTCTCACATCACATTCACAATATTAGACATTTCCTATGTACATACCTAGATGGAATTTCTTTTCTAGTGATGCAATGTTGGAGGCAACACCTCAGCTAGTTCATGAACCAAGGCGGTAGTTGCAAGTGGTGTTGTCGAATATAGAAGAACAAACCTAGCTACTTGCATAAGGGACTTATGATAAATCAAGCATTTGGTGATTTTTGAAAGCCAGTTGTCAGTGAAATACAAGAGGTAGGAATTTCCAAAAACTAAAAAATGCAACAAATTTTCATTCATTTGGTAACCAAGAGAAATGACACACATTCCCTTTACAATCTAAGACAAATTCAACTTCAAATATCTCTAATAAAAGCCTCCCATTTATCTGTCTTCTAGCTAGGGTAATATTACTTTAGGTTAGTCTCAATTCCTAACCTAGTGTATCCTTATTCCATATTTCGTGGATGAAAATCACAATTGGAAACACCACAATAGTCACTACAATATTAATTTCTAAATTTTAAAATAAAATTTGGGCTAGGATTTGCTTAAAGAAAATTTAGTTGTATTTACTTTAGTAGATTATGACTAAAGGTTCATAGTTAGATTCATGAAACACATGGCATTTATAGATATATATTATGTTTGGTTGTTTTGTATTCTCTCCACGACTAGCCCACATAGCAAAATGGGGGGTTAGAGGGGGGGTGGAGCCCCCCCCTTCTTTGTGCCAATTCCATAGTAGGGGTAGTCACAGGGGGTTTGAGGGGTGTAGGTAACCCAACTCTATGGGGTCCAAGGTAGCGCCTCGTAAATGTTTTTTTTTTGGACCCTATATTAGGTTGGGCAGACCTACCTATGGTTTTTTGCGTGATTTTTTGCACATCGTTTTGGATGCAATGATTTTCTGTCAATAGTTTTGGACGCAATGGTTTTCGGTCCATGGTATTGGATGCTTTGGAACATATAAATATGTATTGTATCATAAAAAGGAACATAAATGAAAAATCAAGATGGTTGTCACGGTTTTGGGATCGAGGGGAAAATATTTGTGTATATCTGGTTCATGTGTTATGCTCTCGAATTGTTTATTTTCTATGTTTTAGAACTATTATGCAATTAATTTATATACGAGGTTAAAATCTACATTTCGTATCACAGTTATTTTGGCTTCAAGGTGATTCCTTTGTTACTGAGGGGCTTTTGTCATTCCTGTGGTAGACCCTGTTCAGTGGGAGATCCATGACATCAATTCTGGTAGTGCAAAAAGATGGCGAGTAGTGGAAAGATAGAGATCGATAAATTTAATGGTCAGAGTTTTGAGTTGTGGAAACTAAAGATGGAGGATCTGTTTGTCGATAAAGATGATTGGATTCTGATAGATCTGGGTAGTAAACCAATAGGAGTGTCTAATGAAGAATGGAAGAAGTTGGATCAGAAGGTAAAGAGAACAATACGATTGTGTGTCTCAGATTCAGTATTGCTGAATGTATCAGGGGAAGCTACGACGAAGGCTTTGTGAGATAAGTTAGGGACTTTGTACCAGTCTAAGTCTCCAGTGAATAAATTGTTCCTACGGAAAAGGCTGTATAACATGAGGATGAAATATGGAGACTGAGTGACAGAGTATTTGAATGCAGTTCATAACATGCTAAGTCAATTATTGTCTGTTGATATCAAAATTTTAGATTAAGATAAGTGCGTCAGTTTGTTGTGTTATGTACTAGATTCATGGGATAATCTAGTTATTGCAATAGGTAGCAATGCAACTGCCTTGAAATTTGATGAAATAGTCTCCTCCTTGCTGACGGAGGAGATGATATGGGAAAATATGGAGAGCCAGAGTGGTGATGCCTTGTCTAGACAAGGATGGTCCCACAACAGATACAAAAGTAAGTCATTGAGTGGGAGATCTAAATATAGAGGGATATCTAAATCTCCAAGAAAACCTGTAAACATGGTCTGCTGGAAATGTAGAAAGGAAGGGCACTACGAAAGGGATTATAAATCTAAAGCTCTTGACAAAGGAAAGGGATTCGATGATGCTCCTTTTACAGAGGCAAAAACCACCTCAGACGAATGTGGGGATGTGTACATTACTTCTTCAAGTACACATGTAGATCATGAGGCATGGTTGATTCACTCAGGTGCATCTTTTCACTTCATTCCCCATAGAGAGTGGTTCTATGAGTATGAGAAATATGATGGTGGTGACGTCTTCTTAGGGAGTGATAGGAAGGCTGAAATTGTTGGTCGTAGAAAAGTAAACTTTAAGCTGCAAGCTGGAAGGGTTAGGAGACTTCCATGTGTTCTACATATTCCTGCATCGGCCATAAATTTGATTTTTGTAAGCAAGTTGGATGATGCAAGTGTAAATACAATGTTTGAGAAGGTTACCTACAAGATGGTTCGGGAAGCACTAGTATTGGTGGAGGGAGTTCAAATTAGAAGTCTGTAGAAGCTGCAAGGTAGCATTGTTATTGATGGAAGCAACAGTTTTATGGTTCTTGGAAGTGGAGCATAAAATCTAAAGGTATCTACAAAGAAGATCATGTTTTGGCATCAAAGGCTTAGACATATTAGAGAGAAGGTCCTCCAAATACGTCATGGTAAAATTATGGTATAAGGTATGAGTAATAGCTATCTGTATTTTGATTTCTATGAAAATTGTGTATATGGGAAAAATAATCATGTGAGTTTCCACTCTGGTGGTAAGAGGGCGAAACTAATATTAGAGCTTATGCACAGTGATGTTTTTGGGCTTGTGAAGGTTCCATCACTAGGTATGTATGTGTACTATGTATCATTTATAGATGACTTTTCAAGGAATACATGGATATATTTCCTTAAGAAGAAATAAAAAGTCCTTAACAGGATTAAAGAATTTAAGGTTTTGGTGGAAAACCAGACAGAGAAGAAGATAAAGGTGTTGAGGAGAGATAACGGTGGAGAGTTTTGCAGGAAAGAATTTGAAGGAGTCTACAATGAGTGTGGTATAGCACGACAAAAAACTACTCCATATGCCCCTCAACAAAATGGAGTTGCAGAAAGAATAAACATGACATTGATGGAATGGGAAAAAAGCATGCTCAGTAGTGTCAGGTTAGGATAAGAATTCTGGGTAGAGGCGGTGGAGACAATATGTTACCTTGTCAATAGATAACCTTCATTAGTGTTGGAGGATAAGAATCCACAATAGGTATGGACTGGTAAGAAACCCTCTCTTTCACATCTCAGTGTATTTGGATGTGATTCATATGTACATTTTCTAAAGGAGAAAAGAACCAAGTTGGATAGAAAATTTGAAAACTGCATCTTTATTGGGTATAAGGATGGTTTAAAGGTTATAATCTTTGAAACCTAGTAACAAGGAAGGTTTTGTACAGCTGAAATGTGGTGTTCAGAGAGGTGAAAGATGTTATTAAACATGAGGTCCAACCAAAGGAACTTGAGAAGATAGAGTTTGAGCTAAAGGAGGAAGAATCAGACTCTACAACAGAGGATGAATCAGAAGATGAAGAGCCACAAACTCTTGGAGTAAGAAGATTAGTTCGAGAAAGAAGACAACCAGAAAGGTATAGCCCATCTGCTTTCTATTCAAATTTTTCTTTATCTATTACTGATGATGATACCAAAACTATGAAGGATGTTGTAGATTTAGAGGATGGAAATCACTAGAAAGAGAACATGGCTCATGAAATGGCATCTATGCACAAAAATGAGGTTTGGGATCTGGTGGAGTTGCCGGTTGGAGGGAAACCCGTTGGCAACAAAGGGGTGTTCAAGAAGAAGACAAATTTAGAACGGAAGGTGGAGAAATACAAAGATCGGTTGGTAGCAAAAGGTTATTCCTAGGTGTTGAGAATTGATTTTGGTGATATTTCCTCTCTTGTTTCCAAGGTAACTTCTATTAGATTACTTTTATCTGTTGATGTTTCTTTTCAATTTAAGGTAGAACATATGGATGTGAATAAAAATTTCTTCATGGGGATCTAGAAGAGGAGATCTACATGAAGAAACCTGGAGGTTTTGAGGTGAATGTTAAGAAAGAACTAGTATGCAAGTTAAGAAGTCTTTGTATGGGTTAAAGCAATCACCAAGGATGTGGTAGCAGAAATTTGATACATTTAACTGAGGACTTGGTTCCACCAAAATCAAAGCAGATCATTGTGTGTATTTTAAATTATTTGGTGACCATGTTATTTATGTGGTCTTGTATGTGGATGATATGTTGCTAGTTGAAAATGACAAAGAAATTATCTAGGATTTGAAGACTCAATTGTCCTGAAAATTTGACATGAAAGATCTTGGTGCTGCAAACTATATTTCAGACATGGAAATTAAAAGAGATTGGGCAAAGAGGAAGCTTTGGTTAAACCACAGTATGTATGTTGAGAAAATAGTTCTAAGGTTTAATAGGCAGGATGGTAAACCGATGAAGATTCCTATTCCTATAGGTGTGAGGTTATATGCTGAATAATGTCCCAAGACACAAGAAGAGGAAGAGGACATGTCCCATGTTCCATATGCAAGTGCAGTCAGTAGCCTGATCTATGCAATGATGTGCACTAGACTAGACATTACACATGCAGTGGCAGTATTGAGCAGGTTTATGTCAAAACAAGGGAAGGTGCAGTCGACAGTAGTGAAGCATGTTTTTAAGTATTAGCATGACACTAGTGATTATGGTTTGCGCTACCAAGGAAGACCAAGATTGGAAAAATTGTTGGATATCCATGGTGTTGTTGATGTAGACTGGGCTAGAGATCTGGATCAGAGAAGATCTACAAGTGGGTATGTGCTTAACCTATTCAGAGGTGTAGTTAGTTGGATGAGTAGGAAACAATCTATAGGAGCACTATGAAATACAAAGGTAGAATACATGGCAGCTACTCATGCAAGCAATGAATAAGTTTGGTTGCAGAGATTGTGTTCAAGTATGTCATTAGTACATGAAGCTATCAGGATAGACTGTGACAGCCAAAGTGCAATTTTCTTGCCAAAGAACCCTGCATATCATCCAATGACTAAGCACATTTATGTTCAGTATCACTTTGTGATGGATATGATAGAAGACAAAAGGGTGTTGCTACTAAAGGTGGACACTTTGAACAATACTATTGATGCACTGACAAAATCTGTGAGCTCTGAGAAGTTCTCTTGGTGTAGAGAAACAATGGGTGTTGCAGGGCTAGATAAATGACCAAGCTCTTTTGTGACCCCTTGTGGAAATAAAACAACCAATGGGAGAATGTTTGGTTGTGTTATATTTTTTCCATTACTAGCCAACGGAGTTATCTGGGGGTTAGAGGGGGGGTAAATACCCCCCTCCATTGCGTCGAATGCATAGTGGTGGGAGTTACAGGGGGTTTGAGGGGTGCACGTAACCCTACTCTATGGCGTTCGAGGTGGCACCCAAGAAAATTTTGTTTTTGGACCCTATATTAGGTTGGGTGGACCTACCTATGGTTTTGTGCATGACATTTTGGACATGGTTTTGGAGGCTATGGCTTTCGGTCCATGGTTTTGGACACGATGGTTTTCGGACCATGGTATTGGATGCTTGAACATGTATAAATATGTATTGTAACATTGAAAGGAACATAAATGAAAAATCAAGCTAGTAGTCTCAATTTTGCGATGCAGGGGAAATATATGTGTATCTGTGTTTTAAGTGTTATGATATCGCATTGTTTATTTTCTATGTTTTGGAATTCGTATGCAGTTAATTTTTCTACAGAGTTAAAACCTACATATTCCACTTTCACTGTAATGAGGAAATCAAAATCATCTAATAGATCACTAGTTTCATACAAAACTCTTGACCATGGAGTTAAAAAATCCTAACAATACCTGAATTAGATGGGTGTGTACAACTCAAATCCTAGAGAAAAAGCACTCGTTTGGAAAATAATGGAATACAGGGGCCCCCTATATCTGTTTTGCAATCGGGGGGGGTGCTCAATTCATATGAAATTTCAATTTTAAGGAGGAGTATGGGATTGAATCCCCATTGTAACCCCACTTCTGATTAAACGTCAAACAACTAAGGGGGTCCATAATTTATATGGACCATAAAATCATTGTTGGTTCTTTAAAAATTCATTTACTTGTCTCCACTTAACTTAACTGAATTCCTTCTATGATCAAATGTTCGTTCTTGGACTCATGTGTCCCTCAGTAATAAATAACATAAACTATTAATCTTCCATCCATGCATGATGCTTCCACATGGCCCATTTAAAATTGCTTTTTATATTAGCAAATTGGAACCTTTTAGAAAAAATTTAATGCAATGAGATGGTATGTCCAAATATATAATTTAGGGCCACAATATGGAATATTTAGTCTCCATCATCACAAACATATATATATATATATATATATATTTATTTTTATTATATATATATTATTATATATATATTTATATATATATATATATATAACAATCAGTGTTTAGGGAAGACTACATACAATTCTATGATGTTATGCAGTCATTTTTTTGAATTTATCAATCATCCTTAAGAACTTGTGAAATATAAAGACTAAAAATTGAGAAACCACTCCCTCAAACCTTTCTTCTGCATTAATAATTATTGAAATTTGAAATATATATATATAAATATATATATATTTTATATATATTAATATTTATATTATATATATAATAATATATATATATTAATATATATAATATTATATAAACTAAATCTATTCTATTTTTGAGCTTATTTATATACAATAATACCTACTCTAAATATCTCAAGTTATCCTTGTTAAGGGCAGTCAAATTTTCAATTATAGGAAGAAAAATTTCATTGTTGGACTTTATGTCATCCTCTTTGAATCTAGAAAAGAGAAATAATTAAGACAAAGAGAAATTTATATTTAAGCATTGAGACATACTTAAAAAATGATGCTAGCTACTTATTATTTTACATTTTCATATACTTTGTCATAGGATCTTCAATATCATGAGATATGAACATTCTATGTATATTGCGAGCCTGACATAGTCTCATTCTTAGAAATAGGTTTTTTATCATCATGAAAACATTGTACTATATCATTCTTAGAAATAGGTTTTTTATCATCATGAAAACATTATAGGCTCTCTCTCTGTATAGATTTCAACAACACTTGGAGACTTTTTGTTGCTATTTTTTCTTCATCTTATCCTATTTGATTAATTAATTCTTGACAAACCTTTAAATTTTTTTGTATCTCTACATCATCAGAAAACATATATTTTAAAGATAGACTTCCGTTTTTCGAGATAAAAGTAATATCATTTTGAAGACAAGCTAGATAATACTATAACAATTGATTCAAAAGGTCTTTTATTGACACGAAAATCATTATAGTTTCCTTCGAACCATTTGTTAAATATAATTGTAGACTCATCCTGATTCCTTTTGATAGCCTAGAATTTTGTAATATATTAATCATATGCCTTTGCTTTCCCCCATCTTTGTAAGAAAAGGTCATGAAAATAAGTCCAAGAACCTATTAGGTCAGATTTCAAATATCCTAACATTATCCTACCTTTCCATCCAAATAATGAGTGAATAATCTCATGAAGAAATCTTCATGTTGAATCTCTTATGAATCTATGAAGTTTTGAGAAGCATGTGTACGTTGTCCTATTGAAATATTATATTCCTTGTTAAATATGGCAAGATACTTTAGATAGTTTTGGAGAAAATCATGAAGTATAGATGAAAATTTTAAAGGAACATATATTTTTGAAACCCATAAATAAAACATTTCAGACATGTTATTAATTGTCGAAGAAGAAATAACATCATTTGGTGTGCAAGATTACTTAATGAAAGATCGTCATTATTTTCAAAATATGAAGAGGATTTTTTTACTAAAGAATATGAGAATAAGTGAAATTTTCCTTTTATGGCTAAGGAAATAACTTGTTGAATACACTATTCTTCATTATACAAAATAGGATAAAATTCCCATCAACTAGACTAGAAAAACCAATAGTGTACCAAGTAATAGAACCAAAATTTCTTCGAAAATTGACATTGTCTATATCTATTGTAAAGAGTGATCCATTTTTATCAACATAATTTTGTGTCAAAATTAAACTTTGAAAACTAGTGAAATAACTAGGCCAAAATTTAAATAGTCTTTACCTGATTCTTGCTTACCTCAAAAATTAGATATAAACTTTTCTAAATAATGGAAATATTCAACTTCCACTTCCAGGAAACAATGAAAAATTAATGTTGTAACTTTGGATAAAATTCTTGGTTGTTGATGAATCAGTACTTGGGCATCAAAATATTTTTCTTCAACTTTTGAAAAATAAATAACTATTAATAAATTAGTGGGATTGCATTAAGTCTTCAAATCCATGAAAGATCCTTTTTTCCATCACATAGGAAAAAGTTTTAAAAGTTGGAAACTGAATCAACCTTAAATAGTGATAGAAGAAAGAAGGATAAGGACTAATATGTTGAGCAATAAAAAATTCATGAGAATAGAAACCTCAGATGAATTACATCTTAACATTCAAGAATTAAATGGAATGTAACTATGCGTTCTCCAACCTTTGAAACTATATGATGTTTTATTCCAAAAAATCAGAAGGTGCAGTTGAAACAAATTGAATCTCCTACAAAAGTTTTAATATTATCTCATTAAAACATGTTTTTCTTCAAGGGAAGGCTTGTAATAATTCTTCAACATAAGAATTTATTTCAAACATTCCAAAGCACAACTCAAAATAAATGGGATAGGAACAAGTTGCATATACATGTAAGAAAAATATTGACTACAATAAAACTTGAGAAATGGAATTTGTTACATTAATTTCTTCAAAATTTGTTAAGGGATATTAGTACAATATTCTAGGTTCTTCCCCTCCAAAATTACCAAACCCTTTCCATGTCTCCCCCGCTATGATTTTATGACTATTGAAATCATAACTTCTAGTGAGTTATGCAATGGTTATTTAAATGATATTAGGTTAAAAGTAGTTAATATTTATGATTATACAAATTTGTTTAATGAAAATCCTCTTTTCTATCCAATAATAGAGCTAGAACGAAATTTTCCAATTGGCTAGTATACTAAGTTTGGAATCTCCTATCACTTCTACACTAAGTTTAGTTTCTTCAAATTCCATTATTGATATTTGAGATTATCAAGTTTTTGAGCAACTTCCAACTAACACAGATTGAGATTCAAACTTTAAGCACCAGAAAACAAAGTATCAAATGACATACTTAGAAAAGAGAAATTCATGTGGAAAACTAACCTTAGAGTTGAAAAGTACAATCATAATTCATAAAATAGAAGGAATGATCAAAAGAGACAATTGGGTTGGGTGTCATCATCAACAAAAGAGAGGCTTCCATTCAATATGATTATCCATTAATACACCAAACCCATTCAACATCCCTGAGGAACACATAATTAGATCACACTGCTGTTGAAGCAACCTACACAAACCAAGTTACACATATAATGATATGTGAGTAAGCTCTTAACTATGAAAATTTTTGAGTATCATGTTCGATATTGATAGCAAAACCATGTACTATTAGCCCGGAGATATTTAACTCATTTCCACCAAAATTTAAAAATGCCACCTATGATAATCATACTAATTATTTTATATAAATGATGTTATGAAATCGCATATACATGATAACATAATAAAACACCTAGATAGAGCACTGATCCTCTTCTAAATATGTTCCATTAAGCTCAATGTGATACAAGCAATCTGGTTCTACTCCTAAACATTCATCTAGTGGAAATCTTCTAGCACTATATTCAATTGCTTGGATATTGAAGTTTATTGAATTCGTGGTTTGAATAGTTTCTTGTTCTCTCAGTATGTTGTGATCCTCTTGCATCATGTCAGGCCAGGAGTAACTCCAGTTTGGCAGAAAACCGATTCATGAATTATTCCATAGGTAACCCATTATTATATACAATAGGGAGTGATTGTTCAGTTCATCTCCCGATGACTGTTCAC
>APFE030335457.1:50089-51939 GCA_000404065.3 Pinus taeda | reverse complement strand
TTGTGTGTTTTGCACATTATTGAGATCGAAAAATTGCTCCATCTGTAATATCCATGTTGTGGGATCCTTGCCATCAATCTTCCTCATATCGATTTTTGGAATATGGTGGGTCTTCGATCCAACATTAGAGTCTATGGAATCATGATTAACATTTCTTTGGTTCTCAACATGAGTTTCCTTTACTATCCTTTCCCCATTAGTGACCATTTTTTGTAGCAACTTATTCATATTTATCTTCAATTCTTCCATCTTATCATCCATGTCATCCATTTTAGTGTCCATGCCATTCATCTTAGCTTCCATGCCATCCATCTTAGCTTCTACACCTTTCTTTAAACAATCCATCTTAACTTCTACACCTTTCTTTAAACCATCCATCTTAGCTTCTACATCTTTATTTAAACCATCCATTTTAAATTATGTTACTTTTTGTGCAAGTGAAACTTGTTGCACTTGGTCTCATAATTTTGATATATCATGTTGCATTTCTTTCTCTTCTTCATGAGTCATGCTAGAGCTTTCAGGTTTCTTACTAAGTGTTTGCATTTTCTTTCCTCAGGGCATCAATTATCGATAATAATGCTTTACTATGCCCTTTGAATTCCTTCAAACTAATTTTTCAAACCAAGCTTATACAAAAATTTAAAAAAAAGCTACACACCTTTTCTCACTTTGTAGGAGCTTGATATTGAATCTGATGTATCTCTGTAATTTCGGATCATCCAGTTCTAAAATTGTGATTTATAGTAGCCCTCTGCATCCTCTTTGCAATGCCACTAGTCTAATCCAAATTGGATTCTCCAAGGAAGAGTTATGCACAATCTCCCAAGCTGACCTGATTATAGACCTTTCCAGAAGAGTGAACTTGTATGAAGTTCCACGTGTCACTGTTTCGACCTTTGGGTCTGAAAAATATATATAAGAAACTAGAGTTTGTCATATTTCTGTAACTTCTTAAAAAATTTCAATTCGATGCCCAGAAAGAAAGTTATGATGATTTTCCCCAGGTCGCCTATTTGGAATGTAATTCAGGAGTCTGCAAAAAGACCAACTTCCTCAGATCATATCTCCACAAATATAGCGCGAAAAGCTCTAAAATTCGGACCTGAAGTTCAGCGCGATTTCATCTCAAAGGGTTTTTTTTCACTTCTGAAATGTCAAGGAAAAAAATTTATAGCGAAAATGCCACGATGACCTTTTTGGAGCAGCGAAACCCTAGAATCCAAAGCTCTGATACCAAATTTTATGAAACCAGCTCACAAAAAGATAGAAAAGATAGATCAACGCCTTAGAATTCAACCTCTTCAAGGGGGAAATCTCATTTAATTACACAAATGAACAATTCTTGGATGATTCAAATGACAAAACCTCCTTTCTATATATAGGAGTCTAAGGAGTCACAATATAACCCAGCGAACCTAACAATAATAATATAAAGCCACAAAAATAACAATAGAGGGATTCTATGGGGCACAGTAATAACAATATGGGGACAATAGGGGCACAACAATATTAATAAGGGATACAACTACGATAGTAATGGCGTAATCACTAGTATTATAGGGACCTAACAGATTGTGTAGTTCAAGTAAAGAAATAGGGGCATATTTTCCTAATCCTTTGCAAGTGGCTAGAAAATAAGAAAGGTGGGGACTTGGCCTCAAAATTCAATGTAAAATATAGGGACAACCCCATAAACATTCTAGTGGATGCACCTTTGAGCTTGGCTCCTCCTCAATTTTAGTTCTCCAATGTTGGTTTGTATTGGTTTCTTTTTTGCTATCACCATTCATCTAGGGTATATAGAAATCAGGAGGTCTTGGTTTCTAATTATAGTAAGACCTAACATT
>APFE030335457.1:30089-45089 GCA_000404065.3 Pinus taeda | reverse complement strand
CATGACACTGGTCAGGGAGCTCGTGGTCAAACAAGCAACCAAACGAGTAGAGACAAGCAACACACAAGAGGATGATGCGATTTTGTGAAGAGGGCGGAGGAAAAAAATATAGAGAGCATAGGTAGCGAACAGAGGAAGACATGGTAAATAAACCTTAGCGCAACTACAGGAGTTTGGGAAGAGAAGAAAATAACATTGGTTGAGCACTGGAAGGACAGACAAGCACCTCTCAAGTGAAGGGCCAAGTCTCTGGATCCTCTGTTTTAGCTAGAGGGTGGATATGGTTTAATATTTGCATTCCCTTACTTAGATGACGAGAAAAGGCTTTTCTCTCTGGATTCCTGGCTAAGGAGAGCCTTTAATATTTCTTGTTTTTATTCTAATTTATTCTTAGTGAGTTTTGGACTCCCTATTCTGGGTGGAACCACTGAGTGGAAATTCTCTAAGGATGGAGGTGGTATAACCTCTAGATTCCCTAAAATAGTTGGTGGGTGGTGGTGGTGAAACCTCTATATTCCCTATTTCATTTGGTCATGTTGAATAGTTGGTGGGTGGTGGTGGTGAAACCTCTAGATTCCCTATTTCATTTGGTCGTGTTGAATAGTTGGTGGGTGGAGGTGGCAAGAGCTCTGGATTTTTTGTTTCAACTTTTTAAATTGTCTAGTTGGTGGATGGAGTTGTTGTACCCTCCGGAGCCCCTATTTCATCTAGCAATATTAGTTCACTTCCTTTAAGCACTCCTCCTCAAACTATGGAATCTAACTCAGGCGTGATTTGTTGCAAGAAATATTATAGTGTAGGCCAATCTAAGGTTGGGTAGAGAGTTGTAGTCTCAATCTCAATTGCCAAACTGCTTCATAAGATAAGTGTCCATTTATGTTCTTGAAAACTGAATATTATGTACATGTCTATTATGTCGATTTCATGTTGTGTTAATGATGAGGAATGTGACATCCTATATAGATATGGAGTGTTGTTTTCCTTGTGTAAATTCTAAGTAAATGGGTGACCCTTGTGATTTTTTTATGAACCTAAATCATATTAAATTATAGTCCTCATAAACATGTAATTATCTGAGTTAACGTGAGCCTGTAATTGGTCTAAATGGCCTAAATGTAAAGAGATGGGTGAGTCCCTAATAAATACTTGCATTAAAATGATGTGAATGTGCCTTTTAACCAAGTTAAGTGTTCTAAATCTCAGGAGAGATAGGCATGTGTGTTTTGTGTGTGTGTGTGTGTGTGTGTGTATAAGAAGGACAACACAACTACATATATGTGTGGTTGGTTTGAGGCCTTAATAAGCTCAAGAGGGATAGGTTTCATGGTAGGGATTCGAGGGTGTCCTAGACCATACAACATGTATATGTGTGTGTGTGTGTGTGTGTGTGTGTGTTTGTGTTTGTATCACAAGATATGGGAGTGGCGGAAGCCAAGTCATGGAGGAACTCAACACACACACACACACACACACACATATGAATGAAACACATTGGGGTATTTCATTTAATCTAAGCCATTGATTTCCTGTGGCTTTCACATTCGTTGGTTGAGTCTTGGGTCTTTGGGACCCCAGAGGATTTTGTAGGTGCACCCTTGAGTTTTGGCCAGAAGACAAGGCTAAGGGACGAGAAGGAGCAATGTAAATATAAAACAAAATCATTGTCCCCATCTTTGGCCCAAGAAACCATTAAAAACACAAAATTTTTACTATAATGGGAAAACTCATTTTGCAAGGGGGTTGAAGAATGATGGGACCTAGGCCATGGTGGTAGAATATGTGGAGTAGGGATGACGTGGCACCCTAGTGGCATGACACGGGCACCCATATATGGCCATTCTATAGGGCTAAGTGGGCCGAAAATGAGCAACACATGGCACTCCTGGATGAGGCCACTTGAAGGGTGTGATGTCACTCCAACAATTTCTAAAGGGGGAATAGTGTAAAAGTTACGGGGAAAAAGGGTCAAGGTGGGAAACGTCAACATGATGTCACCATAGAGGTTTTAAGCCATGACATCACCCTGACATTTTAAGATTGAGTTATAGGAGAAAAAGGGTCAGGGAAAGTCTATCCTAGCATAGCAATTTCCATTGGATGACGTTGAGGGGTTCTATCCCACTCCCCGAACCCTGAACAATTAGAAAGGAGGGGGCATGCACTCAATGCATTGAAAAGGGTCAGGGGCTGAGAAATACGTGTACCAATGCATTATTGTGTTATAACCACAACGATAGCCACGGGCATGAGTATGACATGGACCCCTTGGGGGTGTGATATGGTCATATGGCGGAGTTCCACGTGGGCACCACGAGGGAACCCATGGGTGCCACGTGGCATAATTTGATGACATGGTAGGGACTAGTAGACCGATATTTGAATGGACATATCTTTTAATCTACGAATCAGATTGAGGAAAAGTTTATATTGTCGAAAAGGTCTCGACAATACAAACACAATGGTGATGGTTATTTGGGTTTTGGAGAGTTCGAAAAATGTCAAAAATTTTACCCCATTTCCATGATAGGACATTGGAGGTCGGGTCTATCATAGTAGCTACCTCATTCTACCTTTAGTGTGGTTTATGGGTGGTAAGGTGATATGTTACAAAGTGGTATCAAAGCTAAAGGTTTCCACACTAGACCTTTGGAAACAAGATAGGGCTCTAGAAAAATGTGATAAACGCTAGAACATAGTTGTTATGTGGATTATTGACATGTGTTGATTGTTGTATTTCTTGTGATATATGCATATAGTACGTTAGTGCTAATTTTGACATGATTTGTTATATTGCATGTGTTAACATGAAGTGTAATATTTCAGCTAGCCTTGCCTTCACAGATTCATAGTAACAAGTGAAGGTGATGAGTTATATTATGCATCTATATTTTGATTAATATAAAAATTATGGGTGTGCATGAAAGCACACTAATTAAACCAAGAGGCTCCCTACAACTTAGTATGAGAGAGATGTTGTCATGTACTGTTATATTTAAAAATAATAATATAAATAATTTATTAGCAAATTAAGAAAATAGTAATAATAAAAAAATCAATGTCATCAATAAATAAAATACTTCCAAATCTACCTTAATTTTTACATTAAAATTATTATATAGAAAATAAAGTAATTGAAAATAAAACAAAAAATCTTTAATTTACTTTAAGTATTATGTTATAGTATGTAATGCCTTCACTATTTAATATGGAGTTTGAAAGATAGCTTGTATGTGTAATTCATTATCTATATATATATATATATATATATATATATATATATATATATATATATATATATATATAAAGTATTTCAATGTCCATATTAATCAAATGTTGTAAGGCAACTTAGTCTTTGTCACTCAAGTTAGAACCTATAGTCTAGGAAAAACTGCATAAACAATTACAATATACAGTGGTCAATGCTAAATTAATAGTGGTCAATAGGAAAATCGAATCCTATAGTCTTTCTTTAACAAGAAGGAATAAATTGAGATGTGAAATGGATAAATTAATTGTTTGATCGACACAAAGACTTCCATAATTTTTGGTGGATAGTAACCACTTCTAAGGTTATACATTTATAGTTCTATTCCTACATAAGTGCTAAGGAAGACATAAATAATGGTCTTATTCTTATCCATTTTTTATGCAAAGCCCTCTTCAAATTATAATGGAAGTAATTGATGGTAAAGATGTTATTTACCACAGTATGAGCTATTTTCAAGGATTTTATTTTTCAATAGCTTTCTTGCAAAGCTTAAGAATAAAAACATGTTATATAAATATGTAAAAATCATGCATGAATATTGCAACAATATCCATAAATTATGGTATATAATATGTGAGGTAATTATCCGGACGACATTACATTGTGCAAAGGTTGCAATAAAACCTTCAAGTTATGGTCCAATATTAACATTTTTATGTGTAGAAGATGAATAATAAATAAATTATTTTAATGTTAAGTATGTATATATTATATAAAACAAGTGAAAAAAAAATAGTTGAAACATTTTAATAATATGTTACGCATAGATCTCTTTTAACTCCAAAAACAAACCAAATCTTTCTAAGTGCAAACATTTCATTAAGTTTGGGACTACCAAAAAAAAGTGTGCATATTTAGAGATTTGATCTCTCTTCACTCTTGAGAGTTCTAGAGTGAAGATGGATCTATACATTTATTTCAATACTTAATGTGTGTGTGTGTGTGTGTTAATCATAAAAAAGATTTCAATGTACAAAGGAAAGAAGTAATTGAAAGTAAAAAAAAAATCAAGTATTTCCTAATAAAACTAATAAGAGTGAGATAAAACTAATAAGAGTGAGACGTGTAATTCATTTAATTCTTTACATAAAATTAATATGTAACATTTAAAAATATCAAAAAAAAAAAAATCAACGCAAATCATAAATAAAATATTTCAAAAACAAAAATAGTGTTTATATATATATATAAAGAAATTGAAAAACTCATTATTCTACATTTTGGTCCCTTTTTAGTGAATTTTGAATGAAATATAACAATGAAATCTCAAGTTAGGTTGTCTACACAATCATAGTGGCAAAGAGATTTTCAAACCATTTATACATTCAAAAGTGCAATTTAACAATTATATATATATATATATATAATATATATATATATATATATATATTTATATATATATATATCTGCATATTTATTGGGGACAAGGGGACCAAATCTCTCTAGTTGCAAATCCTTTTTGAAGTTTTACCCTTGAAAAAAAATTGCACCTCACAAGATTTGATCCTTCCCCCTTGCTACATCCTTGATTAAGATGGATCTATAGTGGTAATTATTAGAGAGATAGTACAATTTTAAATTTTGTGAAATATTATAGAATATTTTTAATAATAGTCAGGATAAAAAGCTCATTATGTTGATAGGCTCATTAGGTTGATAAGTGCTCTCAAGCCTAGTGAGGAAGAAATGTTGTAATGTTTAACAATTTGACTTGGTCAAAAAAAAAAAACTTAAAATTCTCTACCAACTATTATGGTAAAGATGTTGTAGTGTCCTCTTTAACATTTCACTCCAACCAATGGTTTTTCCCATGGTATTCTTACCCTAGCCTAGATCCATCTTAACTTTCAAGCTACCAAGCCATAAATGGACCAATCTCTTTTCACTTTAAAAGAGGTTTACACCTATTTGATCCCTCTAGCAACTTGGTATATCAAGAGTTAAGATAGATCTAGACTAATTAAATACAATATCAACATTGATAACGAATGAAATTTAATTGTTCATTGTAATTTCAAATATCTTGAGAGATGTTTTAATTTGTTTATCACAAAATTTTGTTAAAATGTGCAATACCTCTAGTTAATCATTTTTTTTAGAGGAAAAAACAAACTAAGCTTTATTAATGGAGTAAAAGGTTTTGTTTACATTGGCCTACATATTCCATAAATGTGTTCAGCATAGAGAGAAGAAACATCAATAGTCCAAAAATATTCCAAAAAGAGAGAAAAGTGCCATATGCAATAGAGACATATATCTACCATGGACAGTAGTTTGCAAAATATAACTAAGAAACATAGTAATGTCCATAATCAAAACTATACAACATAAATAAAAGTTATCAAGAGGAGAAAGTGTGCACCCATTATGGGAGTGTTATATGACCATTTTCCAAAACATTCCCCTGAGAGAGTTTAGTGTAAAATATGTATCCATCTGTGTCCCTCAGGCCCAGTTTTGATAATGAGTCAGTAACCATATTGAATTCGCAGAAGACGTGTTGTATATAGAAATCCTGGAACATATGTATGAGAGAGAGGGTGTGTTACTTCTAGTTTTGAAGTAGGGGTGGATCAAAGTGTGATGTGCCTCAATAATGGTTGTAGAATCACCATATATATGGATATGGTGTACCTATTTGCGAATAGTGAACTAGAGAAGACCTCATAAGGCCACCAATTCAACCTTAATGTTGATAGTTAGGCCAGCATACCAATGCAACATGTAAGCCAAGTCTTTGTCCATGAGAAGAACCACACGAAATCCACATTTTTGTTCTTGTGTCACGCCATCAAAAAATTTAGCAGGCCATATAATTGGAGGGAAAATGTGTCGAGTTGTTAAATATTTGGATTTGGTAGGGCGTAGTTTCATGTGCTTAAGCCATCCCAGAATTTTTGCAACAGTATAGAAAACATTATGTAACTTACCCCTGAAATTGACATGATTTGGAGTTTTCCATATTCTCTAGAGGAAAAGTGGTGGAACGAATACCTGTAAATTGCCACACTCTACACCCCACTTAAGGCAAAGCTCAATAGAAGTAAAGTGAGTAACAACAATACCAAGAGAAGAGAAGTTGTAGGACCAAACCTTCATGGAAAAAGTGCAAGTAAACCACAAATGTTGAACATATTCCTGATCATAACCACATAGTGGACATATACCCGGACTGAGGAAACCTCTCTTGCACAAGTTGTCCCAGGTGCGGATCTTATTCTTCCAGTTCAGCCAGACAAAACATATAATTTTGAGGAGGATCTTCAGTCTCCATATAGTAGGAAACCAGTTTGTTGTCGGAGTTCCCAACGTCTATTCTAAGATGTAATGATATGTATCAACCACTACCACGGAGCCCTTATGGATAATGCCACACTAGGTGATTTTGTCACTGGACAGATTCCTACATAAACATGAATCTATGAGAACTTGAATGTTGAGGTTCCATTCAATAGCCATATGACCTTGTAGACCAACCAGTGATGCCTCCATCCAAATTGGCATACAATGTTCCCAGCCTCTGATTACTTGGTATAAATAGAAAATACCCATGCGTTGAAGTATGTTGATGGTGTCCATCGATAGGAGCTTTATTGCACTAACTTTAGCAATCCTATCCTAATTGATTAACATTAAGTTTCCCATGTTGAATGTCCATTTCATCCTCTGGAAGAACCAGGACTTGATCTTATGAAAGTTAGACTAGATGTAAGATCCATGTTTGATACCAATCTCTTACATCACAAACCAGTAAGTAATGTGTTGTTTCCTAAGGTATTTAGCAGCAATGATTTGTCCCCAAATACCCCCACCAAAAAGTGCATGCCATAAAGACTTCAAAATTAATGAAACTCCAAAAACCTGATTATCCAAAATCCCCCATCCATCAATAGATTTTAGCCTAGAAATGGACTCCCAGGCTACCAGATGGAATTTATGTGTAGATCATGTGCTCAACCATAAGAAACAAGCGAGGCGAGATAGAATCAGGTTATAGATGTGAGTTAAGAGGGAAAATAAATGTGACGAATATGTCGCCATATGTTGCAGAACTGATTGTATCAAAGTGAAATGGTCACCAAGAGAGAGACATTGAGATGACAAGCATTTTAGTTTCTTGTCAAATTTCGAAAGGAGCCAAGCCCAATCATCAAATCTGTAGCAAGATGGATTAATTCTAAAGCCTAGGTAGGTAAAAATTTCTTGTAAAGGGGTCATATTCAAGCCAAATTGGTCTACAATGTATGTGATGTCGGAGTCATTACCATAAGAAAAGTATAGGCAGGCTTTGGGACCATTTATAAACAGGTTGGAAGCAACCCCCATCCTTTGGAAAATGTGAAGTAGAGTCTCCCATTGCTCCCTCTTGATAACACCAAATGATAAAATATCATCCATGAAGAATAGGTGTGTAATTCTTACCTGTGGAGCCATTCGTAGATCCTGGAATTTGTCCAAACTTCATGCAACATTGATCTTTCTGCTAAAATCATCCATGACCAATAAAAAGAGTAAGGGGGATAATGAACACCCTTGTCACAGTCCTCTGTGAGCTCCAAAAAAATTTGTGGGGTAGCCATTAATCAGGATGGCAAGCCAAATATTGGTCACACATGATCCACTAGACATTTCCATATTCCAAACCAACCTTAATGAGTATGAGTCAGAGCAGTCTCTAGTCTACATAATCATATGTCCTCCGCAAATAAATTTTCATGATTTTTGGTATGAATAGAGTGAACACATTCGTGTGCGATGGTGATGACAACATGTATGGATATACCTGTAAGAAATCCAAATTGTTAATTTGAGATGTGGACCAAAAGAACTCGTCTAAACCACTCAATGATGACCTTGGAGATGAGGTTGTACACAATATTACACAAAGAAATAGGTTTAAATTCCGAAAATGAAACAAGTGCAAAAACCTTGATGATCAAGGCAATGAAAGTAGCCTTGATGGAGCTAGAGATGCTCTTCCTGATCCGTGATTAATCAACCATATCCCGAAGAGTCCTTCCCATCAAATCGAAAAAGTGTAGGAACAATTCAACAATCCATCCATCGGGACCAGGGCATTTGTCCTTGGAAAAAGATCTAATTACTGAGTGAATTTCCTCCAATGAAATAGGGCGATTTAGTTTTTCATTTGCTTCTTGATCGAAAATCACAGGGTACTACTCCACAACCCACAGAAGATCTTCCATATTCACATCATCCCTCTCCTTAAAGAGCGCCCCAAAAAAATTTCAACTTCCCTTCGAATATCTGCATCTGAGTATTTGAGGGATTCATCTGCACTCCTGATATTCCATATAGAGTTAGAGTTCCTCCTTTGATTTGAAAATATTTGAAAAAATTTAGTGTTCTAATCACTCGCTTATATCCATGTGGCCTGACTCTTTAGCTGCCAGGTGTCTTCCTGAAATTTCATGATTTGTTTCCACCTCTGTTCCATAGCTTTGATGGAGTCAAGTTCCATCTAAGAGTGTTGACCCTCCATGAGACAAGCACTGAAGGCTTGAATCTCCTTTTCCAATGTTCTTAATTCAGCATAAACAAGGGCTTTCTTCATTTGTTCCCAAGTCCTAACACATCTCTTAAGGGAAGCCAAACAGGAAGTGATATAGTCCATGGCAGCTTGTTCGGGAAAACGTGGAACACCATTCCACACCTCTTTAACCAATATGTTGAACTCCTCATCCTCAAGCCACATATGATTGAACTTGAAAGGAATGCCCTTCTGAACCCATTCCATCCTCCACTGAAGCAAAATGTGACATTGATCAGAAATGAACAATTTCACCACCATTTATTGCATATTACATAGGATTTCCAAAAGGCTCTGGTGTACGAGGATGCGATCCAATATCTTGTCGATATAGTCCTCCCTGATTCTACCTTGTTCCAAGTGGGCTAGAGGGGAGAAGGGCATATAGCAACCAAATGGTTGTCCTCAAAAAGTCTAGCTAACTATTCCGAAAAGTGGTCCCTTGGACTCGTGAACCCCCAACATTCATCTCTAGACAACGTCAAGTTGAAATCCCCTGCAATGATCAGCGAGGGGATGTTAAGAATGTTTGTGTTCCTAACCCGATCCCAAAAAGAGTGTTTGTCGACAAAAGGAGCATAAATTTTCCATATGTGAAGCTTCTCGCGAGATCCCCCGAGACATCCACAAAGAAAAATGTCAGCAAAGAATATGCAGGTCTGGAAATGTTCCTAGGAAGGATCCCATAAAGAAACTAGACCACTAGATAAACCACACGGTTCAACGACCACCATATACCAGTGTGTAAAAATTAGATGGAAGTACACCCGAGATCTGGCTGAATCGACCATGGTTTTTTGGATGAGAACAAAAAAAGGTCGGAAGGAAAAGAGGAGGTGGTGTAATGAAAACCTTTTAGCGGCATCCCCCAAACTGCGAAAATTGAGGGAGAGGATGGTCATGATAGACCAGTAACAGGGGGCATACGACCTCTAAGGGCCCCATAACAAGATGAATCAAGAATCATAATATCACGTAGATCCCAAAATACAATATTATTTGCAAACCTCGAGATTTCTCGCAAGAATGTTGGCCACCCTTGCCGACCTTATTTCAGGTGGAGATATTCTTAGCAGAGGAAGGCTTGATGATAGGGGAAGAGGCACCGCCAATTCCTTTGTGGATGGTAAGAGTGGAGAGATCCATGGCCGAGTTAAGAAGGAGAAATTCCAGATCATTGTCCACAGAATTGTGGGGAGAGAGGGAGAAATCAGAACAAGGGGGGAGGAAGAGCCATCATGCGGGAGGGAAGAAGTTGAAGGCCCTCAATCAGTGGGACAGGATGAAGGTATAGGCATAGCGGTACAAGGTAGACCAGGCATATCCATGCTATCACCTGAAGGATGAGGCAAAGGTGGGTCATGGGGCGGGTGAGTCATGTTGATGGAGAGATCTCGGAGAGTCGTAATAGGAAGGCAAGGATGGGGTTCAGGATCGATATCAACATCATAAGAGGAGCGAGGAGATTGAGAGGGAACAGATAAATAATTATGTACACAATGAGATGGACCATCTGAAACAGTGAAAGTACCTAGATCTGAAGCCAACCTTGGCATGGAAGCACCACAGTCTTGTTTTTCGTTGTGTCAGTCCTGCCGAGAAGAACCAACAATAACTTGGTATTACGAACATCAATCAAGGAGGGTGACAAGTATGGTGGCACAACAAGCATCTAAGCAAGATGCCCCAATAGTCAATATGTTGAACGATGTGCAGGGGACCCCATTTCAGAATAATGTCTTCTAGCAAGCCACCTGCATAATCCACCTCGAAGAGGATCCAAGCCATCCTCTTATTGCGAGCCCCCAACACCTTAGGATCCATATAAACAAACTTACCCACTAAATTATCGATCTCCTCCAAAGATTTCCTAGTCCAAAATTTCAGCAGCAGGCCAGGAAGTTTAACCCAGGTGTATATGTTAAGAGGAGTGTTGGTGAGTGGGCTGAAGTCCACATACCATTTGCAGTGTTGTAGAAAACTTCAGTCACGCACCCATGGAGTCTTTAAAAAATTTTGGGCATCCACCTGATGTAGGAAATGGAATTTGTAACATTCATTCATTAAACGACTAAATTTCGAGGTATAAACCAATAATGGTTTGATCTAGTGGATCAAAATAATACTCAAAATTGAAAGTGTGCAATAGAGACCGAAATCTATATGACTGGATAGATCTCGACGATCTGAATCCAACGCAACTCATTTCACTCAAATCCGACATCGGATGCTCCCTGAAACGCATTATGATCGAATTGTCAAACAAGTAAAATTTTGGCAAATGGACATGTAACTGGGTATTTTTAGGCTAGTGGCATGCTGCCACATGGCCTCATCTAATTGGTCAAAAAGTTAAAAAAATGGGTTTGCAAAATTTCTCCAATTTTTCTCTAAGGTTGAATTTTTAAACATTTTTAATTACGACTGGTTTTTTTTGTGGCCAATGGTGGAAGACCACATGGGCCAACCAGAGGTGGACACATGACCTCCAAGTAGCACATTAAAAAAAATTGGAGGCCAAAGAGCACCCCCTGGGTTCGAAACCAAGACCACATACCAAGCAACCAAGGCCTACACCACCACGCTAACATGTTTCTTATTTAAACAACATTGAAAGGTTATATATAATGTTTCGTATATGTGCTTATGGGGGAGGGGTCGAGCTAAGCCCTAGCCCCTAGCCACCCCTGCACCACAGGACCAAAGGCAAGGGGCCAAAGGCTAGGCCTTAGCCTGGCCCACGGCCAACCCTCATGGCCTTTGCTCAGTCGTATAACCAAACAGTGTAATAGGGAGTGCAAAAAGAGTCAGGGGCTAACCCTAAGCCCTATGGGGCCTTATGTGACCAATAACGCAAGTGGAAGAGGGGCCAGCCCACAGTCACCTACGCTGCATGGAACTAAGGGCGCGTATCGGAGATGGAGCCAGACAAAGCCCAGAATCTTTGACCCCCTATGTGGTCACATGGCGCCACATGACCAAGAATTTTGAGACTAGGGGCTCAATGACACCCTTAATGGTCCTACAAATTCTCCCGTCAAGAGGGAATTGTGCTAGGTTAAATGAGTCAGTTCTGCATTTGGGTCACTCAAGCTAGGGTGAGGTCGAATTTGAGGATGGTTGGCATCAGAATTTGGGAAAATAAAAAAACAAAGATAAATTTCTCAGTTTTGGCCAAATGAGGCACAAAAAAAACCAAAATAGGGTTTTTGATAGTGTTGGATCCATTCGAGACATCAATTCTTCTATTTGAGCAGTGTAAAGCATGTAAACACACTTTTGTGCATTTTTAATAAAAGAGGCCCTGCATTGGAAGCTGGACTAGGAGATGTAGCCCAAGAGAGGGGTGAACTCCTTTATCATGCTTGTGTTATTTGTTTCAAATATTCTAGTTTTGTCTCCAATTCACTATAAAATTTGTTTAAAATTTACTTGTTTATTTGTTTCGTAAGTTGATCCTCTATCCAAAACACATAAATTTCACTTGCAAATTGTTAAAAAATCTTCAAGTTTACACATTCAGATCATGGTTTCCACTAAGTCAAAACCCATCCCTCCATATCCAGATTCTAAGAGCCAGTGAAATACCATTGACCCACTAACGTCCTATTTTGGAGGCTTTGAACTCGGTCCCAAAGGACAGCATGTACGAAAATGAGCATTTTGGGTTCAGTGACACTTCGAACATTTTTATGCCTCCTCCTTTGACAGGTTAGTCTATTACTGTAGCCCCCATCTTGTGACAACACATCATTTGCATGCACATGTAAAGATCGCAAGGGTGCATGGGTAGGCTCGACATCAACCACACATGAACCGTCCAACTCGGATCTCAGATGGCTAGTATTGCGAGCCCATGACCGCACCATCTCCAACGTGGCTCGTAGAAAGGTCTCTCCAGAAGAAATATCTGCATCTAATGATGCCAAGTAATATTCCATCCACCCCCGGAGCATTTCAAACCAAAATGCGTCGCCACATCAAAACCAACCCCACCTATAACAATCTAGGAAAGAGAAAAAGATTGCCTCCAACGTTGTGTACCACAAAGGCCCAGAATAGAAAAAATCTAAAATTGCAGATGCTAAGGAAAGAATATTACCATCCTCGTACAAGGGAAGAAACACCCAAGGATGTCAGAGGGAGTGCGTACACATAACAAGGAAACGAGAGAATAAAAAATCCGTGGTGAGTGGATGCCAAGTCACAATGCATAGTCAAAGAGGAAAGGATTAAATGTAGGGAGGCAAAAAAGGAAAGATACACCGCCAGAATAGGTAATGGGAGCCCACACAAATTCCAAGACCATCGATCCGCCCTAGACACAGATCACAGAGAATGTCAACCACCCCCCAAAAAAGTAAATGTCACACGAGAATAGCCGGAAAAGGAGAACGGAAAAAAAAACCAGTCAGAAGTGGTAACCCCATCGCCACCTAGCAAGGACTTAGTACCACCCAAGTGGAGGAGAAGTGGTCCTATACAGTGATTTATTCATAGCAACAACATCACCGATAACTCATAATCCTCCACCACAAGTTGCAGAATCTGAAACTAATATCCTTGAACGAACATGATATGTTGAAAGAGTCCTCCCATTTATGCCAGAGGTATGGAAGTCGAAATTGTCCTTGTTGTTCTATATCAGCAGAGGAGTCCCCACCGAATAACCTCTCGAGAGTGCCACTCCAATGTTGCATCTATATATAGAAGCAGGGAGTGCAAGGAAAAGAATACCAAAAGGGAGTCCTTATGAGCGACGAGCCATACTTGATTTAGTACGTAGACGTGGGGAGTAGAAGTGTTCAACTAGATGTGCGTCAAGATGCAAATGACACATATGAACAATATAAATATGTGCAACACCTCCAGGAACTAGGAAGTAAGCATTCTAGTAGGCGGAGGTCAAGATATTCAGCCCCAGGGTGATCACCAAACATGTAAAATATTGGCAACAAACAATACCACCTGGGTCTCAATCCTACCCAAACAGCAGGGAACACCACTCGAACTGCAAAAAACCCACCAAGTTAACATGAAAAAGCACCGAAAACCCAAGAATGTAAATTGGACAAGGACATCCGAAAATAATGACAAATGAAGAAACACCTGGGAACCATCAAATGAATACCCACCATAGCGAAATAGCCAGAGAAAAGTTACCAGTAGACCCCAAATAAATAGGGATATAAGGATAGCAGAGGAAAATAAATGGAACGAAGAGTTATCCGCTAGATATAAAGTGCACTTACACAGTGTCATGACATAACATAAGACAATAGGGACGTCTAGACACACGGGGTAATCGAGACCAGCTAAAGGAAATGTGTAACAACAGCCACAAACAAAAATAAAGCAAGCATAAGATAAACAAAGCACCAATATTAACGCCAAGTTGTATGGAGAGTGCACTAGATGTTTTGAAGCATGTCCACCAACAGAAAGTTACAAACATAGAAGTTGATGAGCCACCATATCCTCCACTCCACCACTTCCTCCGCCATAATACCTCTGGTTAATTTATCTAAACAGTGAAATTTTACAAATGGGTTGAATTTCAAATTCCAACCCTGGCATTGACCCAAGGAGACACACCATTACGTCTGGTTAATTTGTTTAGAAAATGAGCTTAATTTCAAATTCCCACCCCGTCATTGTCCAAGTAAGACACACACATGAGATTAACAATCTATTTCCTTTCCCTCCATTACTGGGGTTTTTGCTTTTATAACTAGTCTAGCCATGTCAACGAGTTAAGTTGTCAGCATCGGATTGATCACAGAGAAGGTGCTAAATGTGGCCAGGTAGGTGTAATTATAACAATTGGATTAAGCCACATGATGTCACAAGCAGTAGAAGAAGATTTAGATCTAGTGACATATGCCCTTTAGAGTCTACACCCAATGAAGTAGAAATGAGCAGAATGGTACAACGCTTATTCCTTCAACTTCAACTACTATTACTACGACAACAGGAAGCACAAGCAGGCAAATGGCAAGGAGGATAGTTGTGGGTGAGGGGCAGGGGTTAAATTTGACGCCTGTATGCCTATATTTCGCATTTTTACCCATAAAATACGTTTTAATCTAAAACCTCCACGTCATGCTCAACTTGCCATTCATTTTCAAAAACGTCATATTGACGGGCATGTTAAAAAATTAAAAGTTTAAAAAAAAAAAAA
>APFE030335457.1:0-29477 GCA_000404065.3 Pinus taeda | reverse complement strand
TTCTTATTTATGAAGGCTCAAGAAAGAGGTTTTATTTAAGTGAATCCTATGGGCCAAATACCATATTTGTAAAAGAGGTATGGTAAATTAATAAAAATATAAATAAACGAGAGGTATGGTAAACAAATAACCATTTTTTTTATATTTACTCCATAAGTCACCTTGTATTTATGAATGATATGGTAAATTAATAAAAATATAAATAAACGAGAGTTATGGTAAACAATATTTTTTTTTTTTTTACCATGCAAAAAAACATTATTAACCCTAATATTAGTATTAATAAAATAAAAATGGCACATGGTATTGACCCATGGTATTCACCAAAATGGCACATGGTAGTGACCCATGGTATTCACTTGGAATGTAGCCTATTTAAATGGGGGAATTAAACCAAAATAGATCCATCTTTACTCTGGATCTACTAACTCGCGAAAGATTGCGTTGCTAGGTTTTTGAAATCCCTCCCTCTCTGTACAAATAAAAACTACATTGTTATAGCTGGTAATTTCTTGTAATTTCTTGAGTAGTGGGTTATGTAAAAAATTGAGCTTCGTTTTGTATTTGTTGTAAAAAATTGGACTGGACTTTTATATGTTTGAAATTTCAGTAGAGCTTGATGCATTGAATCCATTTGTCTTTAGTGGGATATTAAACCAGCTGAATTATGGGTAGTGGGTTATGTAAAAAATTAAGCTTTGTTTTGTATTTGCTGTAAAAAATTGGACTGGACTTTCAACAACGGTTTGTGTAGTAAATAGCATTAGACTGTTGGGTTTTGTCTGAAATGAGGTTGAACACAACTTCTTGTCTGCAAAGTTGGCTTTTGGGCGAGCCACCAAAAGGGTCGCTGTATCCAACCGAGAAATCATGCACGTTATGTTTTTGGTTTGAAAATTATTTCACAACTATTGTTCTTTTATTGTACAATTTGAAATTAGATAAAACTTGTACAAATAAATTTTAAAAGTCATATGATGGGCAGTGTAAAAATAAAACGTCATAAAAAAATTCCTTGACAGGTAGGGTCACCCATCAAATTTAACCCCTGGTGAGGGGAAGCCCAAGTGCAAGTGAGTTTAAAAACTTGTGCAACATAAATCTATGGGAAACTCTTGGTCTTTCATGTGACTTAAAATTAATTAATTTAGCTAATATGCAATCCAGTTATGTTTTCAACACAATATAATTCAAAGTATTTTTAATTTTTGATGGATATGAGTGAAATCAAAGAATTGATGTCATTTTTCTTTTTTTTATAATGGATATGAGTGAAATCAAATAATTATTCTAGTTTTTTTTAATTAAAAAAAAACTAACATACTTTTATTTATTACAAAGGTTTGCTTTTCTATCTCATCTTCATACAACTTTATGTCTCATCTGCATAAAACTTTGTTCCCCATTTTGTAATTTCCATCAAAATGATGACGTATATAGTTTTTATATTTAAATTTTCACCTATCTAGTCAAAAAATACTAACTATCTAATGCAGTTTGTCTCCATGTACATTTATTATTTTCTGCTCCTTTCTATTCAAAAATTTTTCTTCAAAAACTACCTCACCTTTGAAAACTAACTAACATAAGTCTATAGCATCAATCTATGACAATCTATAAGATATTTATTTTCCTCTAACTTTACAAGGTTTCATTGATCTAGCTATCCATTATATTTCCAAAATATTTTATAATTTATAATCAAATTTTAAAGTCTATAATAAAATAAAGATAATTATAGTAATTGATTTCACTATCTATTATATTTCCAAAATATCTTAAAATCGACAATCCAATTATAAAATCTATATAAAAAAAATAAAAATAGTCATGCTAATTGACTTTCTTATCTTTCCATTTTCTAAATATTTTAAAATTAAATTAACCATGCTAAAATAAGAAAGGAAAAAATATATAATAAGTTCATTTTCAAAAATCTGTATTGAAATACAGGTACAACTCCTTTTAGCCCACTAAAAAGATGCACAACCTGAGCAACGAGTATGATACATTAAGGCCAGCAATCACATATTTTCATTACAATTAAAGTGTTCAAGATTGTTAATTCAAGTGATGTTGGAGTTCCTGCAAGTGATGTTCAGGCATGCAAATAGCCAAAGTTGCGTAAGTGCAAACATGGAAGCAAGCTATGAAGGATAACATAGCGTTTGAAATATGAATCTTTGGGATGGTGACGTATGAAATCAGTAAACAAAAGGCTGACAATCAAGTGCGCCTTATTTCTTCTAATAATACACAGTCTAACGAGAACAAAACTGCAAGCTATAAACATGCCATGCAATTGAGGTTATTATCAAAAAGGGGTTTCAATTTCATCTCAAAATAAACTCTTCATGAGTAACTCAAGCAGAGATCATGCCACTTATACTGTAGACCAGTTCAATAATGTGAATTCATTGATTTTATTGAGAGCCCACTCAAAGAGGGGTTTGTGTAGTAGATAGCTCGATGGTCATATGTCATCTGATTTGGAAAGGTTTTATTTTTTATTTAATGAGTTAAACATGGTTAGTGTTACAATGGGTTGGTCAAAATCTATGCCCCTAGAGGCTGTGTAGCAGTGGTCAACTGTCACCCCTTCTATTATACTGACAAGCTGGTTGAGTTTGCTCTTGTATTCCCTGGCCGAAAGTGCATATTATACATCAATTTTGTTATCGGATGCAGATTCCAACTTTAGCTGGACTGTAGGACTGAAGGAATTTGCACATCCAGCCAGTGCAAGTTTCTCTATTGTTGGAAAAGCCGGGCCTACATTTTTTCTTGCCGCTGCAATGTTCGGGTTTATCATTCAACTGGGTTCTGTAGTTGCCGAAAAGGAGCTTAAACTTCGTCAGGTATCCATGTCAATGATGGCCTTTTTTGGTTCTCTATTGAAAATTTCAAATGCTTCTGCAACACATTTCAAAAAGATTTCTCACTCTTGATTTAGCATTTGAATTTAGGCTGAAAATGCTTTTTTAGTTTGAATCATGATTGTATTTAACAATTTTGTCAGTTGGTATATCCATTGTTTTTTATTTTTATTTTTATTTTTATTTTTTTTAAATCTAGAATGGTGATCCTGAACAAACCCAAGATCAATTGGTATATGCATTATTATCTAACTGTCTTTTGGGATCCGACAGGCAATGTCTATTATGGGGCTTTATAATTCAGCCTACTGGTTGACTTGGCTGACTTGGGAAGGCATCCTCACATTTGTATCTGCGATTCTCATGGTCCTTTTTGGAATGATGTTCCGGTTCGACTTTTTCCTCAAGAACAGTTTCTCGATTTTGTTCCTTTTGTTCTTTCTCTTTCAGTTGAACATGGTGAGGACATGAACATCCATTCCAGTTATTTTCGAACCTATAGAGTAAAGACTTTGATTTTCTTTAAAAACACAAGAACAATTTCAGATGCACATCGAGGCCATCAACATTTCAATCACAATTCATCACAATTCATGAGTGCACATGATGACACAAATATGCATATATTTGAGACACACTCTGTATGTATATGGTTCGTCTTGACATTTATATTGAATGACCACATGTTAATACATTACCGTTGAAATAATGAAGTAAAAATTTATTTCAAAATACAAATTTCACATTGCAGAGACGAAATGACTTTAAACTCAGGGAAAAGAAGAGGAATATACATTGAGACTGAATTCTTTTGGATTGCAATATTTAGGCATGAATAGCAGATACTCACTTACAAGATCATGCAACAGGTTGGATTTGCCTTCTTGTTGTCTGCCTTTACAAGCAAATCTTCATCTGCCACCACTTTCGGATTCTTCGTCTACATTATTGGGTTCATAACGCAGGTTTGTTTTTAGCTGTAGTCTTGTTTGCTTTATGTTTATGTTTCAATTCTTTGTAAAATCTCCATAAAACTATCATTTTGCACAACTCCTAAAAGCAGAGTCCATATAATCCAAAACACTAATAGAAGTATCTTCTTTTTTGTGCAGCTTGTTACAACAAATGGAGATCTATATTCAAATACATATTCTAAGAGCTACCGTGCCATCTGGTCCTTTTTCCCTCCAAATCTTTTTGCTCAAGGCCTAAACTTGCTGGGAGATGCGACGGCTACAGGTCAAGATGAAGGAATCAGCTGGTCTAGTAGATCAAAATGTCCTTCAGCAGACTCTGGCTGCGTTATTCAAATGGTTGGTTCACGTGATCTTAAGGAGAGAATGTTTTTATTTTGGGAAATATTCTTAGTTACTAATATATAATATATAATTGTAAATTATCTTTTTATTTTATTTAATTTAAATTTCTTAATAATTTTATATCATGTAATATAATATTTATTTTTACAATTAGCATAAAAACTTTGCCCATCTACTAATATTAACCCTTTTCCCTGGTATGAATTGTAGATTTGCGTATTTTCCAGGGTTGTAGATTTGCGTATTTCCAAGGTCCCGATTCACATTTAGCTAATTTACATAGACTTGCTTCATACTTAGTAGTTATGAACCCTATGATAGGAAACTAGATAGCTTGGGGAATGGACTAAAGGTTGCAGTCCCTCCTGTTTTACTTGGAGCCATTTTACCTAAAGAAACCTAATATTTTCCTTATTATAGAGCTGAGGATGTCAACTAGATTCTGCATTGGAATAGAACTAGAACTTGCCATTCATCAGTGTCTCGTTGCCTCCCCACTGATGCATAATGCTAAATATTCTAGTAGTTTATGAGCTCTATGGTAATACACTGAGTGTCTCGGTGAATGGGTTAAAAGTTGTGGTCCGTCCTGTTTTACTTCTTTTAAAGACATGACACGAGAGATGCACCATGTTTCCAGGATGATATTTTCAAATGGCTCACTGCAACATTCTTTCTGTGGTTCATTCTCGCCATCTACCTTGACAATGCACTCCCAGATGTGAATGGTGTTAAAATGTCCTGGTTTTACTTTTTGAGGATATCATATTGGACTGGAAAAGCCAGCGATCGAGAAGAAGGTAATCAGGAAATTTAATTAATTTGCTCATCGTTGTTCTCTTTTCACTGATGTGATCGTAGTTTCTGAAAAAATTAACACCCATCAATGTGCTTCACTAAGAACATTTGATTTCTGCAGGCGGTGGTTGTTGTACCTGTACAGGATCTGTTCCACCGTTACCTGAAAGTAGTCCTGACGATGAAGATGTTGCCGCAGAGGAATCATTAGTCAGACAGCAAGTAACTGAGGATACGACGAGTCCAAATGTGGCTGTCCAAGTTCGTGGCCTTATCAAGACATTCCCTGGTATAAGAAATATGGTTGGTTGCTGCAAATGCAGAAAAACGGCTCCTCATCATGCTGTAAAGGTATATTAACACATAAGAACGGCATTGGATATCTTATGATTCATTCTCAACTTTCTTACATGAAAGAGCAGAATACAACTGAAGATTGATGAAAAAATACTTATGCTCATTCTGATTAGATTTATTTTTTCTTCCTTTTGATTTATAACCAAACTTTAGGGCTTGTGGATAAACATTGAGAAAGATAAGCTATTTTGTCTCCTTGGACCCAATGGAGCTGGGAAAACAACCACAATCAACTGCCTTACTGGAATTACACCAGTCACAGCCGGTGACGGTAATTTTCTATAACCAGATGCTTTTCCCTTAGCTTTACTTTTCAATATATCATCCTGGATTACAAAACAAATTTGATTGAATGTAGCTTGTGAAAGATATGGCAAGGATCATAAGTTATCATTAGAATGGTCTGCTATCTTGCTTTGAGAATGCTTAATAACTTCTTGATGCATAATGACTCGTCTATTTCTTATACAACAGTAAAAGTATTGAACATTGGATTCAATATCCGGTCTGAAAGTTTAATATCATATTCCCCCATCCTTGCTTTTGAGTTTTACTTAATGGAGTGAATGGGTTAAACAGTCATCTGAGTCTTGTTTTGTATTCGTAAATCAATCACAGCACTGATCTATGGGCAGTCTATTAAAAGCACAAGTGGAATGTCAAACATTCGAAGTATAATGGGAGTATGTCCTCAGGTACAATCCTGTCTTACCAACATTCAAATAATTGGGATGCAGTTATGCTTGAATATCTTGTGTATTTTATATAGATCTTCATCTATTTGTGCATTATCACTACAATATGAAGTATTCTAATTTTCATTTAGTCTGCAGTTTGATATTCTGTGGAATGCTCTATCAGCTCGAGAACACTTATATCTATTTGCTAGCATCAAAGGCATACCAAGATCTGCCATTAAATCTGTATGTTCTTATTGGCTTTGGTTTTCTCAGAAATTGTAGTTTTCCATTTCTTATTATTGCAATTGATTGCTTGTGACTGCCTTCAAGACTGATTTTTTTTTTTACAAAATCGCCATTCACATGATGAACGAAGTTTGGTTATTATCTTGCAGGATGCAGAAAATTTGTTGTGACAAGTAAAGCTATCAGAATCAGCTCATATTCGGGCTGGCAGCTACAGCGGAGGAATGAAGCGCCGCCTTAGTGTGGCAATAGCCCTCATAGGAGATCCTAAACTGGTTTTCTTGGATGAACCTGTATTTTCAATCATTCCACCCTGTTTATGCTTTCTTCTTAGACTTCTCCTTTTTGCAGATCCAGGAAATTAGCAATTTCTTTCCTCTGTTGTAAATTAACAAATCTTCTTAGATACCACTTTCCTCTTGTACATTTAGATGCCTGTCCTTTTGTTCTGATTGATTGATATATATCTCTACAGACTACTGGCATGGACCCTGTTACACGAAGATATGTATGGGACATCATTGAGCATACGAAGAAGGATCGGGCCATTGTCTTGACAACTCATTCAATGGAAGAAGCTGATATACTGAGTGACAGAATAGCCATCATGGCCCGAGGGAAGCTACGATGCATTGGCACTTCAGTGCGGTTGAAATCCCGGTTTGGAACTGGGTTTGTTGTAAATGTCACTGTGCAAAAAGAAACAAGAAGAGATAGTTTATTGCAAGATGCGAGCGATTCCTTGCAAATCGAAGACAGTAGACACCAGAGTGACCCAGTGAAACATTTCTTTAGAGAGGTAAATACAAACATTCTGTAATCTGCTCCTCCCTGAAACAATGGTTAACAAAACTTCTGTCTCTAATCAAATAAATATTTGGTCAATGTTACTTTGCAGCGTTTGAATGTAGAACCAAAGGAAGAGAACAATGCCTACATAACATTTATCATTCCTCGTGAAAAAGAGGAACAGTTGACGGTATACACTTCTATTGTTCCTTTTCCCTCTACTCTTTCCGGTTCAAGCTACTTTTGTTTAGTCAAAGCATAGGCTGAATTCCACAAACATTCAATTCCAGACCATGAAATTTTTTTAATAACTATCGCAATCTTCTGTTAATGCAAATGATGAAACAGTCTAGTAGGTATTTTGAAATTGACAAGAGACCAAGAAGTGTGCCTTCTATTTCAGGATTTCTTTGCAGAAATGCAAGACAGAGAAGAAGAGCTAGGGATTACAGACATTCAACTGAGTCTTGCGACTTTGGAGGAGGTTTTTTTAAACATTGCAAGGCAAGCAGAAGTCGAGACTGCAGCTACTGATGGAAGCTTTACTACACTGAACTTACGTTCTGGAACCTCAATTCAGGTCTGTCATTCTTTTCAGGTGTGTTTTATTTTTAATTGTGAGTAAAAAGAAGGCAAATGGTCGTGAAAGTGTCCATCACTCTGTGACAATGCAGACATATAGTGGCTTAACCATATAAGGTAATGGCAAAGATAAATGACAAAATGTAAGACTAACAGCAAAAGCCCTAGGCTGTAGACATGGATAATCATGAAAGGACATCTAGAGGCAACAAGGCTGAAAATCTGAGACACAAGAAACCTATTTTACAATGCAGCTGACTGCTGAGGTAGGTCACCAAGAGTATAATAAACCCCATGAAAAAACACAACCGAATGCTATGGAAGGTCACATAGAAGAGGAAACCGAGAAAGAATTATGATCCCATTGGTTTAAATTTCAATTCTGTCATAGGGTCATAGGGGTTGAATTAAAATGCTTGCTTATGTGTGCCAAGGTGTATAACTAGAGCCACAGACAAAAGTGTATAATTAGACCAACAGGCAAAAGCACCCTTGATGATCCAAATTTATGCAAGAACGAAATGAAATACAGACTTAAATAGAAACAAAAAGCTACAACAAAAACCGAACTTCAATTCATTAATAACAAATAGTCAGATTGTTTACATGCAGAATGGAAATAAACTAGCTTGGGCTATCATAGTTCATCTTTGAGAAGAGATGTGACAGCGACATGTCTTCCGAACTGTGTTACAATGAGGCTCATAGGCTTTTATATTATTGAGAAACCCTAAACATCCAAAAACCTAACCCTAGGAGATGAAGCGCCAAAAGTTTGTAGGCTCCGTTGGGTTCAGTTGGAACACCAACTTCTCAGGGTCATAATTCGATCATATGATCTACATTTGGTGTGCACGATACTTCGTTAGAATGATCTATCCGAGGATAAAAAAATTATGGGAAAGTCGTTGCCCATGGGTTATAGGCTTGACGTATTTTTCAAAAAAATGTTGCTTAAGGCCTCAAAACGACTCCAGAAGTTTACGACCCGAAAAATTGCCAAAAATAGTAAATTGTGCTACAATTAAGGAAGCTGAAAGAAACAATGTTGGGGGTCCAGGTGGAATAGATGGGTGGCCACCAATATCCACCTGGATCAATCCTCCCCCCTTAGGAAGCAATGGTCCCCATTGCATTGAGTGCCTCCAAGAGATGGGGAAACTTCTGTTGAACTTGGTCCCTGGCAAGCCACTTGCTTTGGTGCAAGAGTTGGTCATCTTTGACAACCCGACATAGTTGAATCCTCTATTGACGAGCGTTCTTAATCTATCTTTCCATGATCCGATCAGTCATGGCCTGTTCCATGCAATTTGGGTTGAGCTCTGTTGGTGTCAGTTGCTCAGTAATATCTAATGTGTCCAGCAATGGTGGAAAGTATGACCGAAGGCGGTTCACATTGAACGCTAGGTGCATGCCAAGGAATAGGGGAATGTTGAGCTTGAAAGCATTATCTCCCATAACCTTGTTGATGGTGTAAGGCTCGTATCGGAGTGGTCAAATCTTTCAATGGGATTCAACAAGACGTTCATTCTACAAATGCAACCAAACTTTGTCTCCTACCTGAAACTTAGGTGACACCCGATGTTGATCATGTCGTTGTTTATACTTGGCATCAACTTTATCCAAGATGTCGTGAACTTGCTGGAAGATGTGATGGATGTGTTCAATAAACCTGGTTTCTTTATCAACCTCAGACTATACATGTGTAGATTCTGCCTGTGTAGTTGCATGAGGCATGACAACATCAATCGAACATAATGATTGAAATCCCAAATCGATTTGAAAGGGAATGTGGCTAGTTGAGCTATGGAGAGCTTTGTTATAGATGTGTTTCACATAGGGAAGGTTTTCATCCTAGGTTCAAGGATGCTTAGAGTTGTACATGCGTAGCATGTGCACTATCAACTTGTTGACGACCTCCCTCTGGCCATCAGTCTAGGATGGAATGTAGTTGACTTGGTGAGTTTAGTGTCCAATAATGACCAAAGGCTCGACTATAATGTGCTCAAGAACCTGCTATCCTGATCTAATATAATAGTCTGCGGGATCCCAAAATGTACCTACAGTCATTCGAAGAAGAATTTAGCAATTTCCTCTGTTGTGATACTCTTCTTGCACACCACCAATATAGACATCTTAGGAAATCTATCCACAACCAAAAATACACAGTCATTATTCTGCTTGGTGGGAGGGAGCCCAAATGCAAATGGATTCCCATGGCTGGCTGGGAGTAGGCATAGGAGTGTACAGGCATTACTTCTTGATGGTTGGTTTTGCAATGGCACAAACAATACAGGGTCTAATATATTTTCCAACATCTTGTTAGAGTATTGGCCAATAAAAATACTTCTACAGTACTGCCATAGTTTTCTCCACACCAAAGTGTCTTGTGACCCAACTGTAGTGTGCCTCGCAAATCAGCGTGACACACTCGCTTAAAGGAACACAAAGGTGGCCCAAGTAGCATAATATGCATCCTGGAGGTGGAAGTGTGGTACTTGTTTGCCATCCACTAGCATATAGTATATGGTGGTGAACTCTAGATCATATTTGTATAGTTGCGGCCATCCAGAGATCTCGTGGGCACAAGAGTTGAGAACAGTGGTCAAAACTGCAACCGGGGGCTGATTGAGGCAATCTGCAACATGACTGGTGGTACCCTTATTGTATTTAATATTCAAATGGAATTGTTGAAGATATGTGGATCACTTCTAATGGTGATCGTTTTGCAACTTCCATTGTGTCTGTATAAATTGAAGAAGTCGATGATTTGTGTGGATGACTGTCTTCTTCCCCAAAAAGTAATGTTTGCATTGTCAACAAGTGTGCACAATGGAATACATCTCTTTATCGTAGGTGGGGTATTCCGAATTGTATTGGAAGGTGTCTCACTGTGATAGGCCATCGGATGCCCTTGTTGGGTGAGAGATACACCAATAGCATAGTCTGAAGCGTCTGTCTCAATTTCAAATGGTTGTTGCAGATTTGGCAATGTGATTATTGGTGCAGATCAAAGGTGGTGCTTCAGCTTGACAAATGTTTTTTTTTGGGACTCGGACCAGGAAAACTTTGCTTTCGATCCACCCTTGGTAACTTGACTCAAAGGCCAAGTGATATGAGAGAATCCCAACATGAACCTCCAATAAAAATTGGCTAGGCCCAAAAATTTGTGAATCTATTACAGTGATCAAGGTTGGCTAATCCCAAATAACTTGGATCTTAGCCAGATCCACATGCACGCCTTTCTCATCAATGATGTAATCCAAATATTGGACCTAGCGCAAGCCAAAGGTACATTTCTCTAAGTTGGTACAAAGTTTGTATGTCATCTAGATATACAACCACGAACGATTTGGTGAAGGGTCGTAAGGTGTCATCCATCAGCCTCATAAAAGTTGCAGGGGCATTTTTCAACTTGAAAGACATGACCAATCACTCAAAAAGGACCTCCTTAGATTTGAAAGCGATCTTCCATACATCTGTGGGTTCTAATGGAACCTGGTGATAGCCATACTTCAAATCGATCTTGTTGAAGTATTTGAAGGTTGACCCCTTTGAGTTAGTCAAGAAGGTCATCAATTTGTGGGATTGGATACCTGTTCCTGACAGTGATTTTGTTTAGTGTTTGATAATCAATGCAAAGTCTCCAAGTCTCATCCTTCTTTTGTATAGGTACAATCATGCTCCCACAAGGTGAGGAACTTGGTCAGATGTGCCATTTTTGTAGCAACTCCTGGATCTAGCACTTGATTTCTTTATTTTCCATAATAGAGTGGCAGTATATTGGCTCATTGGGTAGAGGTACTCTGGGAGTCAAATCGATCGAATGCTTGACCTAACAGTGAAAACATACCCATGTGGGTAAGGAGAAGATGTCCCTGTATTCTTCCATGACCTTATCCACTTGCTTCTACTGCATGAAGGAACCCTTCTCGGGGGCCATGGATGTGGCCACGATCTTCCCCCTACTTTAAGAGTGAATCAAAAAGAAAACAAATTTCCTGTTCTGGGGGATGATCTTATTGCATTGCTTAGAAGAAATCAAATAGATAGTGGTAGGTGGGTCTACTTTCAATATCCTGTATAGCTTACTTCCCAAAGTAATAATAATAGGGTGAGGCCTAGACTCATACACAACATGGCGCTTCCACAAGTATGATTGGCCTAATAACACATCACAGACTTTAAGATGAGCAACATCACAAAGTACCTCATCCGTGAAGGGTTTTATGTTGTAGGGAAGGTGACACTACTGGCTAACATAGAGATCCCATCCTTGGTGGAGCCACCCGATGGTATATGGTTGTGGGTGCGGTGTGGTCAGCAGATCCAACCGCTTAATGACCTCTGCTAAGGTGAGGTTCTTTTGCCTCCCACTGTTGACAAAGAACTGCAGCGGATAGCCCTTCACCCACATCTGTGAGTGGAAGAGATGCTTTCCCTCCTCTGGATCTTCGGGCTCAACCTTCTGGACTTTGGTGGTGTCAACTGTGGCACTGGGTTCTGCGTCAATAATCTATTTCCCCTTAGTGTTCCTCTTGTCGGGTTCTAGGTTAGAATCAGAACATGCATCGAACTCTAAAGCTTACAGATCAACCACCAATAACTGCTTAGCACGACACTCATTTGTTTTGTAGGTGGGGCTCTTGTGGAACTCACATCACTTACCTATGACCTTCTACATCTTCGTGATTCTTTGCTTGTTGCTTTGATGGGTTGTCCTGGTTTGTTCCACCTTAGCTTTGTCCTTTGTTCGACAGTTTGGGGTTGCTCTTGCCCTGCTTCGGATTCGCAAATCCAAAGTCTCGCTTATTTTGTTTAATTTTTTGTTCAATCTTGACAACATATCGATATGTTGCACCAAGCGAGGAGATGTCCAAGAACTCTATTACTTCCTGAATTTATTTATGCAAACAACTGTGGTAGTTGACCACCCGATGTTTCTCAAAGTCTTTAATACCCAGCTTTGTGCTTAGAGTATGAAAAATATTTGTGATCTCATGCACATCGTGGTCCCTTTGTTGCCATAGTGTGGTCCATTGTATGTACTTGTCTTCATAACTCCCAAAAGGGTAATATTGTTCCTTGACAGCATCTCGGAAAGAGTTCCAAGAAGGTGCAACTGTAAACAAAGAGGGTTCCTCGACCTTTTTCTCACATAAAGTTTTCCACCAGTGCTTGACATGAGGGGTGGCCTTAAGCAATGCAAAAGTAATATTTTCCCTATCGGAGAAACTATGGACTGAAAAATAACCTTCCAGCAGACTTAACCATTTATCTACAACATATGTATCTATCTAACCTTTGAAGATAGGGATATCGAAGTTAACTTGTACCTTGAAGGGAGCGGCACCTCCAAAGTGACTGTTGGATGAAGATACGTCACGTATTGGCATCCATCGAAGGACCTGGGAAAAGTTGTTCATCATCTCGTTCCTTTATTGTTTGAGGTCTTCATTGATTAATAGTTTGATAGGATCTCCTACTCCCTCGTCTTTTTTTTCTTCCACCATGTGAGGTCGTCAGTGGCAGCAGGGATGATCTTGCAAGGGCTCAACCAATTCAAATCCCAACTTTTTATACCCCGACCTCATTAGGGACACGCATAGAAAAACAAAGATATAGCAAACTGCTCTGATACCATTGATCTAGATTTATGCAAGAACGAAATGAAATATAGACTTAAATAGAAACAGAGAGCTACGACGAAAACTAAACTTCAATTCATTAATAACAAACACTCAAATTGTTTACATGCAAAATGGAAATAAACTAGCTCGGGTGATGGTAGCTTATTTCTGAGAAGAGGTGTGATGGCTACATGCCTTCTGAACTGTGCTACAATGAGGCTTGGAGAAATTTTTATTATTGAGAAACAATGGGAAACCTTAAACATCCAGAAGCCTAGCCCTAAGAGATGAAGCTCCAAACATTTATAGGCCCTATTGGGATTAGTTGGAACACCAACTTTTTGGGGTCATATTTTGGCCATTTTATCTCCATCTGACATGCACGATACCTCGCTAGAAAGATTTATTCGAAGAAAACAAATTTCCGGGCGAGCCCCTACTCATGGATTATGGGCTTGACGCATTTTTCAAAAAAGTGTCATTTAGGGTCTCAAAACGGCTCCAGAAGTTTAGAACCCCAAAAACCACCAAAAATAGTAAATTGTGCTACAATTAGGCGGGTAGCCACCAATATCCACCTAGATCACCTGAAGCAAAAAAATGGTGTTGCATAGATCTCAATAATGTTCTTTTAGTTGTCTCTAATTGGACTAACAAGCAAAAGATTCAACACTATGTTTTCCATGGAGATTATCTTTGTTGTAGACAATACTACTATAGACAAAACTTGTTGTAGACAATACTATAGACAAAACCATAAGTTTCTTCTAACAAAACAACTAATACCTTCGCAAAATCTCAAGCTCTGCTCAACATGAACTATAGAACAATCGCATAGTAGAGCAAACCTCCACCAACCAGCTGCCGAGTCAATGCCCTAAATCATGTTGTAGTGGATACATTAAATAAGTGATCACATGGTTGTTGCTCGATGGGCCAAATGTCTTTGACAGATTCTCTTCTGAACATGGCCTTCTGCCCCAAAACTTCATTATCTAAAAGGATTATCCCATTGTTTTCAAGCCCCATATTAAGGCTCTCACACCATAGCTGAGATATGTGCAGCCCTGTAACCATACACACGACTCCATTATCAATTTGGAAATATCCAGCATTGGCGTCCATCCTTCCCTCATTCTCATTGTTTGATAGATGAGACTGAAGCTCTCTTTCATGGTTGCTTAGTCATGGTGTAAAAGATCTTTCTTTGTTCTTTTTGGTTCAATATTCTCTAGACTATCGGGACAATGTAATCAAATTCATAATGATCCACTATTAAGTAGAATAAATGGTCTTGTTAGATCAATTATCCTAATTTATGCTCTGAAACTTGGCAACACTTTCAGTCACTGATTGGGGAGCAGTACTATTGTATCAAGCCTCCATGATAAGAGCGTCTGGAAGTTTTGGGCCCTGTTGTGAATTAGCCTTAAAAATAAATTTTATATGATTTATGTTACTTAGAGCCTGGTTGTGCATTAGCCTTAAAAAGTGATTTTATATGATTTATCTTTCTTGGTTACTTGTTTATTCAGGTTCCCACTGGGGCAAGGTTTGCACTGATTCCTGGAACAGAATCAGAAGAAAATCCCGGAGGATTGATGGTGGAAGTACATTGGGACCAAGATGACACTGGAGCCCTTTGTATTTCTGGCCACTCTAATGAAATACCAGTGCCACCACATCCTGTAAATACAGAACGCGTGACACCATTTAGCGGAAACCGATCAAGCGGGTCCTTTACTTCCGGCCACGTTGCACCTGTGGGATTGGTTATTGAAGAAGATAGGATTTCAGCCTCGAATAGGTAACTTCCTGAATTGTTTTGGATCACTGAAAATGTATAGAAAATAGGCACTATGGTAATATATATATATTAGAGAATCCATTATATGAATATCGAAGTGGGATTGTGTGCATACCTCTGCAATTGCAGCATCATCTCTTTCTTTGAAGCTTTCAATGGATTCTCCAATCATGAGCACGTCCATTACTTTAGTTGCATTACCAGAGATTTTTTGTCATGTCTGTGGATAGAACTCATGAGTTTAGAAAGTCATTCTGAAACTGTTCTCATACGTGCAACAGTGAAGTGAGGAGCAGTTGTATCTAATTTAATGTCTAAGGCTAAGTTAGATATCATAATAATCTCTATGATTCCGAACATGAATATAACTTTCGTTTTCAGTGGCAGGTTGACATAAGCACTTCTTCATCAAAGCTGGAGGTGTCTGAGAATTAGTGTGGTGATGAATTTTATGAGGTTGATGTCCTATTAACATGAATTTCGCTTGAAGAAAGAATTGTACTTCTTTAATATGACGAAAGTAAAGGTTAAACGATTATGGAAAACAGTTAGTTTTATTGATCAATTTGTTTAAAGTAATTTTCATTTAAGAAAAAGGAAATCCAAAATATGAGTAAGCATTAAAACTAAAACTCGATTCCATATGAATAGGTTTGGGATCATAGGCTTGGGCACATTCATTCGTAATTGTATATATCGGTTTATGAATTGATAAGGCTCATTTTAAGAATTGATTTGCTTGTCTATTATTATTAGTTTAGCATTGATCAATGCAAATTATAATGTTTAATGTTTAACTTTGAAAAATAGATATTTATTTTCAAAGTTATTAAAAAAAATATTATTTAAGTATTTAATTGGACCATAACTTAAAGGTTGTATTGCAACATTTGTACAATATAATACCATGTGGATAATTGTCTTACATAATTTATGGGTATGATTGCAATATTCATGTATGATTTTCAAATATTTGTGTAGTGATTTTTTAATTTTTATAGGAGAGCCATCCAAAAATAAAATACTTGAAAATAACTTATACTTAAATAAATAACATATTTAGCATCAATTAATTCCCACCATAATTACTTACTTAGGAGTAACTAAGCACCTAGACTTACTAGTAGTTACTACGCACCAAAATTTATGCAAGTTCTTTTACTTATCCACTTCATATCTCAATTTATTAGCCTCTGTAAAAGCAAGACTATAAGATGATTTGTCTATCAACAGTTATTAATTTAACATTCACCAATGTAACTTGTAATTATATATGCAATTTTTCTTAGAACATAATTTCTAATTTGAGTTGGAGGGACTAAGCTACCCTACAAAACAAAATTACAATATAACAAATTGAATTTTATTATTTTTATTATTTTAACATTTAACCTTTTATTATTTTTTAATTGAGCCTACATTGTTTATGTTAAATGTTAAATTTTACAAACATTTACATCTACACATCTACCGTTATACGGGTTGTAGACAATATAACAAGTTTCTTAACCATGGATATTCATCTCCACTTTTCCATGGATATTATTAACCTGTAAATAGGTTTTCCTGCAATACCATGGCTCATCAATACCAGATGCCCAAAAACCATAATTCACTTCATAATAAAAAATTAAAATGTAAAATATATTAGACATTATATATGTCATTGACTATATAAAGTCACAATCATATGGATGGAAAAGAGAGAGAGAGATGGAGTAAAGAGAGAGGGAGGGAGAGAGATGGATAGAGAGAGGGACATAGTGACAGAGCTGGAGAGAGAGAGAGAGAGAGAGAGAGAGAGAGAGAGAGAGATGAGGGAAGGGAGAAGGGAGAGGTGGATAGAGAGGAACAAAGTGGTAGAGCTGGAGAGAGAGAGATGAGGGGAAGGAGGGAGGGAGAGAGATGGAGTTGGAAGGGGGGGAGAGGGAGGGAAGAACAAATACATAAAGAAATAGAGGTAGAGAGAGAGGGAGTGACAAGGGAGAGATAAAGAAAGAGTAAGGGAGAGATGAGAGGAGGAAAGACAGATAAATGAATGAGAGAGAAAGGGAGAGAGGGAGACATAGAGATGGAGGGGGGAGAGGCGTGGAGAGAGAGGAGAGAGGGAGGGAGATAGTGATAGAGTTTGAGGGTAGAGAGAGAGAGAGAAAGATTGGGGGGAGACAAAAGGAGGTGGGAGAGAAAGGGAGAGAGAAGAAGGAAGAGAGAGAGGACTTAAGAGAGAGAAGTAGAGAGGGAGGGAGAGAGGGATGGGGCTGGACGGGGGGAGAGAGAGGGAAGAAAAAAGGCATAGAGAGATCGAGGTGAAGAGAGAGGGAGTGACAATGGAGAGATGGAAAGAGAGTGAGTGAGAGAGGAGAGGAGCGAAGATAGAGAAAAGGAGAGGAGAGGGAGAGAGAGAAGGGAAAGAGAGAGAAAGAGGGAGACATGAAGACAGAGGAGGGACAGAAGGGGAGATAGAGAAAGAGATAGGGGGGAGATAGTGATAGAGTTGGAGGGAAAAAAGAGAGATAGAGTGATGGGGGGAGAGATAGAGGGAGGTGGGAGAGAAAGGGAGAGAGAGGAAGGAAAAGAGAGAGGACTTGAGAGAGGGAAGGAGAGAAAAAAGGAGGGAGAGATGGAGCACAAATAGAGTTGGAGGGGGAGAGAGAGGGAAGAAGAAATACCTGAATAGAGAAAGGTGGAGAGAGAGAGTAGGTGACAAGGGAGATATGGAGAGAGAGTAGAGCAGGATTGAAGAAACAGAGAGAAGGACAGAGAGAGGGAGAGATGGATATAGCCTAGATATGGTATGTGTGTATATAAAAATCAGCTTAGATCCATCTTAAACTCAGATTTATAAGCGTTAAGACAGATCAAATTTTTAGAGTTGCAAACCTTCCCTCAAGTTTTGCACTAAAAAAAGAGGATATCATCCAAGAGATTTGATCTCTCTTAGAGCTTGATAAATCCAAGGTAAAGATGGATCTAAGCTAGTTTATTTAAACAAATAAAATGTTTTTGAAATTTTGCGCAATGGCGTTCTCTATGGCCAATATGGAGTTGTTGTAATGTCTTGTCATTTCCTTGTTTAACATTGACTCTATCAAATTACAATAAAAAAATATAATTAAACAAATTAATAATTAAAGTAAAATAGTTAATTTAGGGTTGGCAGTTTTTGGGTTCTAGATTTTGAAGATAATATTTTTATTTCAAAATGTAATATATTGTTTTTTAGTTTCTAAATAAAATTACTCATTTTTTATTGCTCCAAGAGACACTCTCCAGCCCAATATGGTAGATATGTTATAATCTAATGTAATATAATTTAATGTAAACATTTTAATTCTGTCAAAATAAAATAAAATAACCCTAAAAATTGAAAATGACCTATAATATTGATAACTTGATGAAGGAGAACAATGAATAGGATGAACGGTGACGGAAGGAGTTAGGGTTTAGAACATGGAGCAATAGAAGGACCGAGTTGGTAGCAATGGAGGGGCTGGGAGGAGGGAGTTCCACTCCCTCCTACAGTAAGGACGTATCAAATAGAAGCAAGGAAACGATTTTGAATGGATTCAGGAAACCCTTGGAGGCAAGAAAAAAGAAGACAAACACAAAAAAAACAGAAAGCAGCTTTCCGATGAATAGAAAGAGACTCACGGGGAGGTCAGAAGGGAGGAGAGACTAGGGGACAACAGCCAGAGAAATGAGTACAAATCTGCAACAAGACCCTGTAAACCCAAGTCAACCATCAAACCCCGGGTGGTTCTAAATGATCCTGCACTGCAGGCGCACAAAGATCACATGGAGACATGCTATTATATGCAATTTTATGGGTATATGGCCTACAAAGAAGAATCTTTACACATGGATAAGAAACAACTGGAAACCAAAGGCAGAAATAAATCTGTATCTAGGGTCCAAGGGTTTCTTCACAGTGGTTTTCAGTAGCATAGAGGACAAAGACAAAGTGTTTGAAGGAGGACCCTATTTCTATGCTGCTGCATGCCTATACATGCAACCCTGGGTGATGAACTTTGTCCCGGAACGAGAAACATTCACATCGGTCCCGGTATGGATAAGACTATACTCATTACCTCTAGATTATTAGCTGCTTGAATCCTTAAAATCAATAGGAAATAAATTAGGACATTTTCTAAAAATATCAGAGGTAACTCTGTGAGGTAAATATACCTCCTTCGCACGAATATGTGTGGAAATGGATCTATCGGGAGCACTCCCAGGTGAAGTTGTCCTAGAAATGTATGACGAGGAATGGGTACAGGCAGTGGACTATGAACATGTCCCACTTAGATGTCGTAAATGTCATGAACATGGGCACCTCTTTAGGGGTTGCCCACAAAATAAAACGGAGGATAATCCGAGAACCAATACGGCAAGGATCCTGAAGGATTCACCGAGATGGGAGGCAGAGTGGAAGGAGGGGAAGAAAGTACCAAAAGAAACCCAGTGAGAACAAGATACCAAGTCACAACAATTTTGAGATTTTAGAAGAAGGAAGGCACATTTGAAAAGACGATACACTAGACAACCATCCCATAGAGAAGGAAAAGGAGGACAATATGGAAATAATACAGGAAAACAAAAAACAAAGGGAGACTATACCAAGCAATATGGAATCAAGCAGGGACCAGGAAATGACCCCAACTGAAGTTGGAATAGAGGACCATGAACTACAGGAGATTCTTAAGAGGGAGAATCTTGATCTAGAAAAATTATTAGACCAGGGAACCAACAAAGGGATAGACTCCCTACCACAAGAGGAGTTTGATAGAGTACAACATCTCTTCCTTTGGAGATCTCAGACAAAACCCAGTGGATTCAAAAGAAGCCATGATAGCTAGGAACATAGAGGGGTTAAATCAATGGAGGAAGCGTCAGGACGCTCGGCCAAGAACCTAGGCAAGAAAAGAGGAAGGAAGAGACAAAATGAGCTGCTAACAAAGTGTGGGAAACTCATGCTCAACTCAGGTAAGATGAATGATCTCACCGATTACTCATTCAAAAACCCATTATTATGAAGCTCACAATTTGGAATATTAGGGGTCTAGGAAGTAAAAGAAAACAAAAGGATCTCAGCAATAGAATAAAAGAAGAAAACCCAGATATGGTGTTTATACAGGAAACAAAATGTTCCATAGATAAAGTCTGGGAGATTCATAGCAAATGGCTTAGTAAATATGAGCATCTAGAAGTCAAAGACAATAACACAGTGAGTGGGATTATTACTCTTTGGAACCCTCAAAAATTTGGAATTATGGATGCTGAAGCTTCCAGGAACTACCTTTCAATGGCTATCCAACCTTTGGGTGACAAGGAAATCTATATGATCACAAATGTCTATGGTCCTCAAAAACCTGAAGACAAACTCAAGCTTCTCACTTCACTTGAAGAGCTTAGTGAGAGATACCCAGTAATGCCTTGGATTTTGGGTGGAGATTTCAACATGGTCAAATCTCTCACAGAAAAAAGAAAGGAGGAACCAGAACAATAGGAAGAGACTCTATTGCTTTCCAAAACATCCTAATCAACATGACACTAGTGGACTTGGAAACAACAAATGGTACCTTCACATGGAACAATAAGAGGGTAGGAGCTTCCCAAGTTGCCTCGAAACTAGATATATTCATCATCTCAAAGAACCTCTTTCTCTCTAGCCCTAACTTGAATGCTTTTATCCTTCCTTTTGGAGGATCGGATTACTGGCTTATTCAGTTAGAGGCTTCTTTTATTGGCACTCCAAGGAACAGGCCTTTTAGGTTCGAAAATGTTTGGCTTACTCACCCTAACTTCATCACCAATATTGGTAAATGGTGGAAGGAAGACTTGCCCATTCAAGGCACGAAAATGTTCCTTTTGCAACAAAGACTCAAACACATAAATGTCAAACTTAAAGAATGGAACAAAAATGAGTTTGGTAATATTTTTAAAGCCAAAAAAGAAGTGGAACAAAAGTTACAGAAAATTAACCAAATTCTCATCAAGGAAGGTTTCACTGAGGATAGGAAATTGCAAGTTGACTTTCTCCAATAGGAATGGGACAATAGATGTCAGCAGGAAGAAATCTTCTGGAAGCAGAAATCAATAGTGCAATGGCTTAAAGAAGGAGAAAGAAATACAAGGTTTTTCCACAAATCTACCATGGAACATAGGGCTCATAATCGGATTATAAAACTCATAGATCCTCAAGGGATAGAGCTGAGCACGCACAAAGATATGGAATCCATTTTGGTACAACATTTTCAAAATATTGCAAAGGAGCCTATCTTAGACAAATCTCTATTTATTAAAATATTTACTCAACACATTCCAAAACTGGTGACCAGGGAAGATAATTATAATCTCAACAGGCCAGTGATGGAAGAGGAGGTCAAAGAAGTAATCAAAGAGATGCACAATGGGAAGGCTCCAGGCTCGGATGGTTTCAACGTAGACCTCTTCAAAGTAGGCTGGGAAATAGTCAAACATGACATACTAGAGGTGGTGGAGGATTCAAGAATCTCAAAAACAATCCTAAAATCGATAAATGCCTCCTTCATAACCCTAATTCCTAAGCAGGATAAAGCAATGATGCCAGAATGATTTAGACCCATAGCCCTTTGTAATGTAGTATACAAAATTATCTCTAAAGTTATTGCAAACAGACTAAAGCCCCTTCTTCCTACTCTCGTGTCTGAGGAGAAAATTGGATATGTGGAAGGAAGGCAAATCCTCAATAACATCATTCAAGCTCACGAGATAGTGCACTCTCTCAAGAATAATAAGCAAGCAGATATGATCATATAGCTTGCCCTAGCGAAAGCTTATGACAAATTAAGTTGGTCATACATCAAAGAAGTTCTAAAAGTTTATGGCTTTGACCATAGTTGGATTAGATGGGTAATGGCTCTGGTAACATCTGCTAGCTTTTCTATGCTTCTCAATGGTTCTCCATCCAAATCCTTTTGGCCCTTGAGAGGTCTCAAGCAAGGAGATCCGCTCTCTCCCTTTCTCTTCATCCTTATGATGGAAGGATTAGGCAAAGCGATCATTTCAGCAAAGGGGTAAGGCAAAATCTAGGGTCTCAAGCTTACTCAGGATGGAGACTCTTTCACTCATCAGCAATTTGTAGATGACACCATTCTACAAGGCACACCCACGGTCAAAGAAGCCAAAGCTTTCAAACAAATTCTGCAATATTTTGCTATGGCAGCTGGTACAGAGGTAAGTCTCACAAAATCAAAAGTATTCTTTTTTAACACTAATATTGCTATTCAGAGAAACCTCTCCAGAATTCTCGGCTTTCAGAGAGCTCATCTTCCCTCCAAATATCTGGGAATACCTCTCACGGACAAACCTCTAAGCAAGGAGGTTTGGGAGCCACCGACTAATAAACTAAAGTATAAAATCAGCAAATGGACAAGCAGATCTCTAAATCTAGCAGGTAGGCTAGTTCTCACAAAGGCGGTCCTACAAAATATTCCAATCTACATGATTTCAGCTCTTCCTTTCCCTAGAGGAGTAGTACAGTAGATCGGGAACATTCAAAGAGATTTTCTTTGGGGAAAAGGGGAGGAAAAAAAGAAATGGGCTCTAGTAGCTTGGGACAAACTATGTAAACCCAAAACTCATGGGGGTTTGGGGCTCCATGACCCAGATACTCTCAACAAATTTTTGGGGGCAAAACTCTGGTGGATATGGTTGAAGGAAACATGAAACCCATGGGCCAAGCCCTGGAAATAGAAATATGCAAAGGACTGGCAAGAATGGGACCATATTAGAATGACCGGACACATCAGGGGCTCCCATATTTGGAACAATGCCTGGGAGAAAAAAGCATAGTTCATAAACATAGTTTCTTGGAGATCAAAAATGGGAACCTAGCCTGGTTTTGGGAGGATAACTTGCAGCAGGAACCCAATTTATGTAGAGAAGGACTGGATATTCTCAAAGATGATATTGTCAACAAAGTACTAAAAAAGGTCATAGACTATTGGAATCAGACAAGGAACAATAATAAATGGAGAACATGGAAGGTACTAGTTTATAGTGAAAAGACTCCTCTGAAGGCCCAAGTTGAAGCTCTTGCAACAGTCCTGGAAAAGAGGAAAATTTTGATCTCAACTTTCACAGATCAATGTAGATGGGGAAGAAATAGTGTGGGTAACTTCAACCTCAAAGAAGCCAAAGAAATTGCCACTGGACATAATTTGACAAACCCTAATAAAATATGGAAGAACACTCACTGGATGAAAATCAAGCTATTTGTGTGGATGGTGCAACACAAAAAGATTCTGACTTGGGAAAATCTTAGAAAGAAAGGATTTGTTGGACCATCTAGATTCCAATTATGTGGTATTCAGGAAGAAATGATGGATCACCTTCTTAACCTCTACACATTCACCTCGACCTTATGGAACTCGGCTGCCTCCATCTTCAGGCAAACTGGCCAGGATGAAAACGACATCTCTAAAACTTTAAAGAATTGGAGGAAAAAACTTTCTGAGAATGAGACAGTCAACATAGCCCAGACTTTGATCCCAGGCTTTTTGATCTGGAATGTCTGGAAAGAACACAATAACAAAATTTTCAATGATAAATCTAGATCAACCCGAAACATAATAGCTCAGCTCTTAAGGCAACTCAAAGAAACTGTAAATACCCTTCAGAAGCAACCTCCTAAGTATCCTCCATCTCAACAAGAGGCTCACATTCTTTTGCTTTTGGGCCTCCAGAAGCTTGTCCCCCAGGGCACAAACAGGATTACAACACACTCTACAATGGGACAGGATTACTGGTAACCACCCCCCCTGGCTTCTTGAAATTTAATACAGACGGAGCCTCGAAAGGAAACCCGGGGGTTGCGAGTTATGGTGGAGCTATAAGAGATGACAAGGGGAATATTATAGTTATCATTCCATAGTCATTTAGGGAATGCTACCAACAATATGGCGGAATTAATGGCTATACAGCAGTGCTTAGAGATTCTGAGAGATCTCATTATGTCGAACACTATCATAGAGGCTGACTCTGAATTAACAATTAATTCAATAAAAAAATAGCAAATGGCTCAACACCACAGAAATTCTCGAACCACTGGTGACTTTTGCAGGTATATCATCATATTCAATCTCATCTAAGAATCCTGAGAACCCTAAGTTTCGTACATGTACGCAGAAATGCCAACAAATTAGTGGACTGGCTGGAAAATGAAGGGGTGCTCTGTAAAAAAGATCACAGTGTACATAGGTGGGAGCTAGCACCTGCAGGGAAATTGCATGAGGAATGCCACAGTCTGGCACGCGCAGACAGTGAACATTATCACAATGTGAAGGAAAAGCAGCTATTGGGAAATTAAGCAAATGAAGGACAAAGGTTCATCAAGCAGAAGACCACATAATCAGCGCGAAGGGATCTTTTAGACAGATGAAAGGACGCGGAGAAAAAGCAACTTTCTTTTCAAAGATAATAGAGGTTTAGCGGTTTAGTGGTTTATCAGGTGTCCCCAAGCTCCCAAGCGGTTTTTCATGGTTTGCCCCCGATGCCACTCATCAATCACCACGTGTTGGTGGGAAGAGAGAGAAAACCACCTATATCGGGCAGGTTTTCCTCATGCTTCTTCTCTGCTTGATATTCTCCTCAACCGTCGGATCTGGCTTGTGAAGATCTACGACCATGGCTCATCGAGCTTGTTGGTAGCGTTATCCTCCGAGCTTATTGTGATCCTGGTGGTGTCTCAGGGGTTTAGAACGTTAAAGTTGCTCAGGATTTATCTCCCTGGGCAGACCCGCTTGAACTCTTGAATGGATTTAATTTCCCTTCAGGTCCAGGGTGTTCGTTAATTTATGTGCTAATTGATTTTCCTAATTTACCCCTCGACCGTGAGATCCTTAGAATTAGATCCTACGGTCGATGGCGGTCATAGAGTTTTGTGGGCCCTAGGCTCGATTTTTTAAGCATGGCAGAGACTGGATGTTCCTGTAGGCATCAATGTCGGGATTTTAGTTAATGAATGAGAAGAAAAGACTCTTGCTTTAGCAAAAAAAAAAGGAAAATGACCTATAATATTCATGTGGAATATAGCCTACTTAAAAAAAAAATTAACCCTACTTGGATTTGTATGACCCTGGCATACTTTCTTAAAGCATTGAACATGATATTCAATTGCGTCCCCAAAATCAATTGATCTGGCTAATTTGTAAGTTTGAAAAAAATAAACTTATAATTTCTGAGAGTTACAACTTAACTACAATATAACAAATGATGGAAGGGGATATCTTATGTAGTGACTTCACTGAAAATTATACAATTTTTATTCAAAGTATTCACAACCTTCAAAGAATATACTTGTTTTGTTGAAACACTGCACTCTTTTGGGAATGAAAATGACACTTCACTATTTTAAGTCCACTTTTTGGGTGTAACATCTAGCATCAAACATAAATAACCCTAAGAAGTATATCTTAATGAAGGAATAAAAAATCAGTTTATCCCATTTTTAACGATTCAATAATGATTTTTGAGATGACTCCACCTGCCTACAGGAGGTGGAAAAATGTCCTCTCAGGCAACGTGAAGCTTTAAATACATCAACCATAATGTAAGAATTTGTTGAAAATTATTATGCAATATTTATCTTCAATGATCTATAACAAGTGTAGATATTTTTTCATTTAAATTCAGGGTGTCCTCAAGGATGAATATAAATTATTGCAGGCAATTTAAAATATATAAATTATAATATATTAGTTTGTGGAAAGTTGTTACACAATATTTTAATATTTACCTTTGACAATCTAGTACTGGTATAGGTTTCTTTTCTTTTGATTCAGAATTTTAAAAAGAGATATAAATTATTTTATTTTTCTTATTCCAATACTTTACTTTATATGGCTTTGATTTTTAACATTTATATATATATTGGATATTATAATAATCATATAAAAGTGTATAATGTATTTTTTTTAATTATTAAAAGTGAATTTTTTTTTTAATATTATGTTAAAATGAAAAGTTGTAGAGTTAAATTTCGTAGAACAAAAAATAGTTTTTAACAGTAATAAATAATAATATATATAATATATATATATATATATAATATAATCTTTAAGCTTGATAATTTATTACTAAGATGGATATAAACCATCTTATATTTATTTTAACCTTAGACTTATCAAAGGGTAATTTTTTTTTCAAGTTTTGAACTCAAAAAAGAAGTTTGCATCTAGAGAGATTTGATCCTTCTCGGCCCTTGATAGATTTGGTGTTACGATGGATCTAGGGAGATTTAATTTTTTATTGGTTCATATATATATGATCATATTTAATGGTCTTGGTTTATAGAACTAAAAATAATTTTTAAACATATAATTCAAGAAACTAACATCTACTTATATAATATTCATTATTGAGACACTATTATTCTAATTGATTTTATTAAACATATTTCTTAGTGGTTTGATTGGAGGTTTGCAATGGAGGTATGCTAATGGGTTATTAGAGGCTCAACATTGGGTTAGAGCTACAAGTGAGGTTTAACAATGATTCATTTGAGGCTCAACAATTCATTCCAGGCTCTGCATTGGACAAGAATCAAAACTTTCCCACCACCTCCCCATTGATGCACAATGCTAAATATTTCAAGCTAATATATAATTGGAGCCATTTTACCTAATGAAACCTCGCATTTGCCTTATTATAGAGCAATGGATGTCAATTAGATTTTGCATTGGAATAGAGCTAGAACTTACCATTTTCTCATTGTCTCATTGCCTCCCATTGATGCATAATGCTAAATTTCTGATTTAATATATATTATGAAACCAATTTACCTAAAGCAACTTCACAATTTCCTTATTATAAAGCAAAGGATGCCATACTTATCATATCAGATAAGTGGTTTGTAACTTGAGAGGAAAAAGAAAAAAAATCATGGAGATAAGACCACAAAATCCAAAATTTTATGCTCATGCGCATGTAATTAATTTATCAAGGAAAAGTATACTAATTTCATGAACTTTAGTTTGATAATTATTTGTTCATCGATGAAAAGTCTACAGTAAAGCATTCTATCTTTCTCTTCAATTAATATATTTTAAAGATTTAATTTAATTAAAATGAAAAGAAAAAGTACTTACATGTGACGATTGTTGCGGCAAAATAATACTAATGTTGGTTATCGAAAGCCAAAAATGATAGGTCATAGATACTTGCAAAATTAATAGATCGTAAATAGATTAGCAGAGCCTAGAAATATCAATGCTCCACTCAATTATGACCGAAATCGAATGAGTCAACTACTTTTGATATGGAGATATTGCCATCTTAGCTACATTTGAAGAGCTTCATCATAATCCTACCAAGAATTGGTATTGCAATTACATACAAAGAAATAAATATGTCAGTGGTCACAAATGAGAATATTATTAATATATGAACCATGATCTAGAGGGAAAATAAAAAGAATAAAGGTAGCATGTTTAGATTATGAGATAGTTACACAATACAAGTTATGAATTATAATTCAAGAACTGATAAGTTCATACTAAATTCAAGCTTTGACAAAAATCTAAAATAACCTATAAGATTATCTTCCTACTTATTAACTACAAAAATTATTTAGATATAAAATTTAAATTTTATATATTCCAAACTTAAAGCTAACCTTTGAACATTTTCTATATTCATGCAAATAAGAAAAATGTGATAGATAAACTTTAAAAAAAACTTGGACTTGAAAAAACCTTGATATATGGATCACTCCTGTGATAACAACTCACATATAAAATCATTAAATATGATAGTCTATACCTTGAGCCAATAAAAATAAATCAGTATAAATAAACAAAAATTAGAGCCATCACACTATATTGATATAGGCAAAGATATGAAACCATTTTTTATGAGGTAATAAAGGAGAAAACAAAATATTTTGCTGTGAATGGAAATGTGGGAATTTAAAAGAACAAACTTGGCTTGCTCAGTAAATATTTTTGATTCGACTATGAACACAAACTCAAAAAGTTGTTTTACGCCCCCCACATATTTCCTATAAGTTTTAGACTCAAACTCAAGAAAATATATACAATATTGCATGTGTATTTTCAAGAGAAACTGCTAATATTAATAGAGTTGGTATTTTTTTTTTTACATTGAAAGATTAAAGACTTACCTTACTTAAACAAGTTTCCCACCTAACATAATTTAAGAGTATGTAAGAAATGATTAATTAACACGGTTTCGAAGGTTAAGATAACCAACTAGACCATGACCAATATTGGCTTGAAATAACGGATCATTATAGTTTATTATAGTTTATTTAGTGTCTCTTGGTAAATTTTAGGGAAGATATTTAGTGTTTTCGGGTAAACTCTAGGGTTGGTTGTGGTTGTGATGGAAGAGTCCGCTGATTAAGTATCGAGGTGAATAAGAATGAATTTAGAGCTTAATGTAGTTTTTTTGCTGATATTTTTGATGAATTTTATGGAGTTTTCTTGTTTCCATTTTTTTCACTGAAACATCATAAGAATATATTTCATATTCTTGGATTATTTTGGAGCTCTCCAAAGAACAACATCTAATTTGGCATGGTACCTATAAACATAATTCATATTACCTTTTTAATAGTGAAAAAACCACATTGGTAAATAGCATGAAGGTATATCAAATTTCCATATTGCTAGTGTTTGATCTGGTTGGAAGAGAGCTTGTGGGTATGTCAAATTGCTCAATTTCCAGTGTTCAGCCCATAATTGCATAGATCTTGTGGGTGTGTTACATTTCTTAGTTTTTGGAAGGGTCGAGTTATACTTGTAGAGAGATCATGGACATCAGGTGGCCAAGTCTCCTCAGAATCTATCTTTCTAATACAACTATCTAGTGAAATGATAACCATCCTTATGTAGAAGGAAAATTTTAGAATATTTTAGAAATTTAGTAGATATAAACAAAGTCAATTTTTTGTCTTCACTCATATCTATAAGATTTCCAAAATATTCTAAAATCTATAATCAAATTAGGTTCAAGTGTCAAATGATGAACATTTAGACACACAAAGAAACTATGGACATTTGCATACATAAGGAAATGCAAATGCTACAAATGAATTCACCTTACATGAAACATTGCTTTAATATTAAATTGTACAAATCAATAAATTTTAATAAGAAAAACATGCATTATAGACTAACCAATATAGATACATCTTAACTGTGGATCTACCAACCACCAAGAGGGATCAAATCTCTCAAAATGCAAACCTCCTTTTGAGTGCAAAACTTGAGTAAAGGTTTGAGCCTCTAGAGATTTGGTTCATCTAGCATTTGCAAGATCATGAGTTAAGATGGATCTATGCTAATCCTTAATAATATTATTTATATTTATATAAAGTTCACATATCTATA
>APFE030335454.1:11819-38930 GCA_000404065.3 Pinus taeda | reverse complement strand
CTTTACCCACTTGTTAATTGCAACTAGGAACTTGCAGAGTAGCATTGATTGATTGTTGCTAGACCCCTTTTGGGCTAGTAGGGATCACCTCTATCCGTAGAGGGGATTTACCTCTCCAACACCAAGTTTCGAGAAGTAAGGTTTCCTTGACATTTTGATAGATCATTTTCCATAGATTTTCTAGGGGTTAGGAGTGGTCCTTGAAGATTCTCCAGTTTCTCTCCTTCCAAATAGTCCACATGAGAAAGCCCAGAATAAGCTTCCATAAGAAATTTAAAATCTTGCTTTGAAATGGGTGTTGATCCCAATTGCGAACTGTGGCTATGATGTCTCCATGAATCCGTCCTTCCTTTTGACAAGAGTGCATAATTAGGGATCTCGTGCTGGCTTCTAACATTCGTATTAGTTCTTCTGTTGGGAGATTACTGGCATATTTTGCTGTCCATAGAGTGTCCCAGGGGGTGAATGGCACAGTAAGCCATTTACACCAGATGCAAGCACCCATGACCTCATTTCTATGATAAGGATCCCTCAGGCCAGTTCCACCAGCGCATTTTGGAAGGCACATTGTGTCCCATTTGACCAGAGCCCATTTGCGAATTTGACCTGAATTGCCCCATAAGAAAGATCACTGGAGATGTTTAATTTCTTTGAGAACCCATTTGGGAGCAGCCAAGATCGAGAAGAGGTACAACGACATTGATTGAAGGATAGCTTTTATTAAGACTAGACGACTTGCCATATTGAGGGTCCTGTGAGTCCAAGAGGTAAGGCGAGCCTCCAGATTTTCCAAGAGGATCTTCCAAGAAGAGTGCTTCAAGGCCAAGTTAGTCATGGGTGCTCCTAGATATTTGGAAGGGAGGACAACAATAGAGAAGCCAAGAATGCAGGCTATGGAAGCTTGGGTACTGGCAGGGGTATGAAAAAAGAAGATTTGGGATTTGGTTTTGTTGATACTAGCCCCTGAAGCTTCCAAAAAATCCGTCAGAAGCATTTTGAGCTGGCGATCTTCCTGGACGGAAGGATGACCAAAGAGCATGTTTTCATCAAAAAACTGTTGTTGGGTGAAAGCAGACGAGTTATGAAAGGACAGGCCTCTTAGGAGCTGTGATTCCTGAGCTTTTTTAATGCTGCGGCCCATCCCTTCTGCCATAATAACGAATAGGAAGGGGGAGAGAGGGTCTCACTGTCTAATTCCTCAAGAAGGATGAAAGGGAGAGGAGAGAATACCATTGATCAGAACAGAAAAGAAGGAGGAGGAGATGAGACTTATGACCCACCTTACCCAGGGGGGGCAAAACCAAAAGCAATTAAAGTTTTTTTTTATGTACAGCCAGCTTAAGCTATCAAATGCTTTTGAAAGATCTATTTTATGGAGAATACCTGACTTTTTGGAGTGCTTCAGGGAGTGGATGATTTCATGAGTAATGATGATGCCATCTGTAATCTGCCTACCTTCGACATATCCAGATTGCTCAGGCGAAATGATAAGAGGGAGCATCAATTTGAGTCTGGAGGCAATGATTTTGGAGACAATCTTGTATACTATGTTGCACAAGGCAATAGGCCTATATTTGTTAGGGCTACTGGGTTGAGCTTCCTTGGGGATAAGGGTGATGAAAGTAGCATTCATGGCTAGAAGCATCCATCTCAAAGTTCTCGATTCCTCAACTACCTGTGAAACTTCCATTTTAATAAGCTCCCAGAAATTGTGGAAAAAATTAGAGGTGAAACCGTCAGGGCCAGGCGCCTTCCCATCTTTCAATTGACGAACTGCAATTTCCATCTCCTGTAAGTCGATAGGCCTTAGGAGGATTTGGTTATGCTCCTCTGTAATAACTTTTGGAATATTCCTGGTAATTTTTTCTATGGCGCGCGATCTGTCTATTTGTGACTCATGATGAGCTTGCTTGAAGTAGTTTAGAAGTTCGCTTTCAATTTCTTCATGTGTTTCCATATTTACCCCCCACTCATTTTGAATATGAGTGATGTTGTTATTCATCCTTCGTTGGATGGTGGTCCTATGAAAAAATTTTGTGTTTTTTTCTCCTTCCTTGAGCCATCTTATTCTCGATTTTTGCCTCCATAACGTTTCTTCCTGTTTTTCCCTCTCTGAGATCTGCGACTCAAGATACTTTTCTTGTTCTGATAGGTCATCTGATCGGCCTTCTATAATAATCCGCTACTACAGTTGTTTCATATCTTGACCGAGGAAAATTTGAGCCTGGAAAATATTGCCAAAAGAAGAATGGTTCCATTGTTTGATCTTACTCTCGAGGTGTTTAAGCTTCTGCTGAAATTGAAACATTTTTGTACCATTTGGAGGAGAAAAATTGTTCCATTCTGAGCTTATAAGGTTATTGAAATCCGGATGAGACATCCAGAAAGCCTCAAAGCGAAATGGTCTTCGGGTTGTATTGCCGAGACGAGACCATTGAAGAGAGATTGGCCAGTGATCTGACCTTGAGAGCGACAGGATTGAAGCTGAAAAGTCTCCTCCCAGATGGATTGCGTTGTCTGAAAGTAAGAATCTATCTAGACGAGAGGCAATCTAATGCAAACCTGCTCTTTTATTATTCCAGGTAAAAAGTCCATTATTGAATGGCACGTCAATGAGCCAGTTGTTTTGAATAAAATCTTTTAGATTGTTTCCTTCGTAATCCAATATGTTCCTACCTCCCCTTTTTTCTTCTAGCTTGGTAATCATGTTGAAGTCGCCCCCAGTGATCCATAGTGGAAGCGATCTTTTAGTATTGATTGCTAAAAGGGTATTCAATATTTCTATCTTGTGCATGGCCTCCTGGGGAAATACAGATTGGTTAGATGCCCGTGTATATTTGTCCCTATGATATGAAAAGTGGCTTGAATGAAATGCTTATTAGCATGGATGTTATTGAGCATAATGGTACGAGCGTCCCAAACGATTGCTAGGCCTCCATAAGCCCCAGCGACATCCACTACAGTTGTGAGACCTCCTGGCTAGGCTGTCGCTATAATTCTTTCCAAAGAGATTGAATTGAATTTGGTTTCTTGCAAGAATAGGATTTGTGGCCTCTTTTGCTGTATCATATTTTTGATAAGTCTACCTTTCCCGGGGCTATTGAGCCCTCTAATATTCCATGATATTAGCTTCATTGGGAAATGTTGGGGAGGGAGTTATAGTACTTTGTAAGCTTGGAGTATCTGCCTGACTCCATTAGCATTTCTCCGATGCGAATTGTTTGTTGGAGATCTGTTTTCCTTCCACGCTTTTTGTTGTCTTTGGTAATATGTCTCTCATCCTATAGGCTGCCAGTCTTAATGCCTAGGGATTTTTGCCTTTGTGTTCATGAGAGGATCACTTCCAGATTCTCGAGTTGTCTTTCTAGAATTTTGTCATAATTTTTTGTTTTGCATGCCTGCTCAAGGCCTAGAATGTCTAGGTCCCCAATATCTATGCTTTCTGGTTCCCCTTCCATGTGCTAAGATTCATTTAATCCTTCAGTTGTTTCTGTTGCTATTATGGAATCAGGTTGCATGTTGTCTAACTCCATTCCTTGAATATTCCAAGCTGGGACTTTATACTGGGCAGAGGGGAAAGGATCTTTAGGTAGGGGCTCTTCTTGGAGTTTCTGGGGGGCTGCATGCACAAATTGTTTGTCCTTCTTTGGCTCCCTCTTTGAGGAAGTGGGGTTTTCAGAGTTAGGATCATCTTGTCGGGCCAATGCATCAAAGATGTTACTTGTAGAAGGCTTGGAAAGTTGGCTTGGGGCATCTTAGGATTTGAAGCTGGTTTCTTGTGGCTTTTCCTGTGATTGGCGACTTTAGTGAATCCAGGAGAATCAGGCTTATCAGGTGCGGATGGATTTGAGGGTTTTTGATTTAAAGGACAGTCCCTTAATAAGTGGCCCAGGGCATGGTATCTTCTACATCTAAACGACACATGTTCATAGTCAATTAACTGAACCCATTCAATATCGTCATGGTATAGACTTACCGCATCTGGAAGTGCCTTGTTGAGGTGCAGGTAGATGCAAATTCGGGTGTAAGAAGTGTACCTTCGAAGTTTCGTTTCCTCTGCAACTTTGATAAATTCTCCAAATCCATTCCCAATATCTTGTAGAGAGGTTTCGTCCCAGTATTCCATGGGGAGAGAGTAGAGATGAATCCAAACTGGAGCCTAGTTGAGGTCTTCTTTATCAAGGTTGAAGCACTCTACCCAGTCCCTGAGATACAGGCCAGCTGCGTTGAAAAAATATGGCCCTCCATCCATAACCATGTTCCAGTCCTCTAAGCAGTTAAAAATGGCTGTGAAGAACCCTTTAGTTCCCAACTACAGGGTGATGTGCCCTTTCGGGTTCCATTTATTTGTTATCTAGCCACACATCGCTTTCTCTATCGGCCATAGTCCTATAAACTTGCCTATCAGTGCATGGTCCCTCATATACTGTATCTGAGCATTGATTCGGTGACTTGGGAGTTCTATCTTCGGCTGTTCGGCCGCCATTGGCTTGCAGGTGGTTGAAGTGACTTTGGGTTGTTCTTTGTCATCTGTTTTGGCTTGTTGTGAGTACAGATCCACACTTTCCTAATTTTCTTCCTTTGGTATGGTGCCTTCCTCATTCTTTTGCCTATCTTCATTTTCATTGGGGGGAGGCTCTGCATCCTCCCCCTGGGGGGGATTCATGAGGCTTGTGACTTCCCTATTGTAAATGTATGATCGTATTGCTAGCGTTGCAGGCAGGAATGTAGAGGTCTGTGAAGATCTGCCGTTGTAGAGATTGCAGAAACCCTAAAACTCCAGAGCCCACCGCCGCTCGAGATTGTAAGTGTATGTCAGAATGTAGACACTATCTTGCTTTACTAGTCAATGTTGAATAGACCATCTCACCTGTTTATTTATGGAGCTTAGTTTGATCAATTGGGTGGATGTCTTTGGGAATAACTTCAAAATTTGTTCTAAAATAATCAGTCATGGACTTTCGCTGTTGTACTGTTGGTTTCAAAAAACTCATTTGCATCTTTCCCTCTTTGATGTCAAAAGCTGACATCAATCTTGTCTGATTTGTGGGTGCCATCTTTAGATAATGGGCATAGATCTGAGCTTTGAGCTTCTCATTCCTAGCTTTAATCTCTCTGTATTTTTCCTTTAAATCTTGGCTCTGCCTTGAAGCTGCACTCAGTGATGACAATTCTACACTTTGCTGCCTATGCAGTGCTTGTGTTTGGGAGGTAGATGGTCTCTCCCCTACTAATGTTGTCTGCACAGTGTCACTCCTTGTTTCTTCATATTCCTCTTTAGATAGAGGATTCAATCTCTGCCTTCTTACATAAACTTGGTCCAATGGTACTATAGAGGGGCTGGCTTCACTTCTGTTTCTTTTCTGAATTCTTTCCTCATTAAGAGGAGTCTGCAATACTGGAGGATTGCCCATGTTTGTATTAGTTTGGGTCAACTCCTCAGAAATGCTTTGGGAACCTGAATATTTTTTCTATACTGAAGTTTCTGCACTGTGCTCCTGTGTTGACCTTTGTGATGAATCTTTAGGCACCTGTTCAAAGGAATTAGATCAAGTATCTTTTCCAAATCTTTCATAACATTTTCTACTTCATCTTTAGTACTATCCTGATCTATAAGTGTTCCCTCCACCCATTCATTTTGATTTTCATATTGTTCTATCTCTAGAATGCTATGATGAATGTAGGGGGATAGTTTATGTTTCTGTCTTCTGTCACATATGAAGCTGTGGGGATCATAAATCCATATGAAACTTTTCTTCAATCTCATTCTCTCAAGGATTTCTTCTACTTCTTTCCTTGTTTTTTTGTTGTTGCAAATGAATGGTCCTAGGTGGTCTTTTATCCTTAACTGGGCTTTCTTCTTTGCCTTCATGAAGTGGATTTCATCAGAGTTGATCATTTGCGTGTAGTACTCTAGGGAAAATAATATCATGGGAAGGTACTTGGGTAGCTTGAAGGGAGGCAATTCACATCCATAAATTCTAATTTTGGTATGGTTCTGGTATAAATACCAATCCCCAACCTTGTATTGTTTATATAACTATATAATTCTTTTGATATCATTACTGATTCTAGGAGGGGGACTTCCTATTAACATGGTAGTGACTGGATGCACAAAATTATCAATAAAATCTGTATAAGGATATGGAGAAGATGGTGAATTGTGAAAAATGGAAGTCCAAAATATGACTGACCTAGGGTTCCCTCTGGTGTCAAGATTTTGCACAGAGAAAGGGAATTTGTCACTTTGATAATAGAGGAAAAGATGATAAAGGACTAAAGAATATTTAAAAACTCTCTCATTCTCTAACCTCATGAATTGGTCATGCATTTTGTTAGCTAGGAATGTAACATAATCAAATTTGAATGCAGGAGGTTGACCAAGGGTAAAAATGGACATGTAGGCCAAGGTCAACTCATCAACATATTCACTAGTAGTAAAACCCAAAATGCAAGCAATCATGGTGATGATATCCTTGCCTAGAGTTGTAAAGAAATTTGACATATAAGGAGGGGGGTTCTTTGGGTCTGTATTTTTCCTCCATGAAAGTTTGACAAATTTGGTTGATTTCAGAACTGGACAGCCTTGAAGATTTCTCAAGTAAATTGGCAATAGAAAGAGGAGTGAGGTCCTAGCCAAGTTGTAGCTGCAACATTTAATTTATAAACTTCGTTGTAATAGTAAAAAGGATTTTTTGGTCTGGGGACATTATAGCTCTCAAATTGGGATTGTAGTTTGAATGGCATTGGTGAACAATTTCTGGGAAGATATGGATAGTGGGGAACTGATACTTAGGAAGGTTTGACTCCCAAAGTCCTATTTTATCAGCGTTGTTCAAATAATTGTCCCGGTATTTGCAGAATAGTTTCAAGGGGGTTTCTTCAAAGGTAAGGTCCTTGATCTGAAAATCTTTATCGGCCAAGGGAAGGTGGTCCAAATCGCTGTGGGGAGTAGTGATTGGAGTGACATTTAGGGCAACGGGAACTTCCATCCTTGGTTCTTGTGTATTCAAGGAAGAAATTTAGGGTTTTCAAGGTTTCAGGTAAAACAAGTGTTTTGGGAAGTCTTGGGACCTAGGAACAGCTTAATTGTACTGAATTAGTTGACCTTTAGAGTAATTTGGTGGAATTTTCAGTACAAATTGGGGTTTCTGAGCAGAAATATGGTAAATACCTGGTTTTGGTGAACTAAAGAGGCAAGTGATTATCATGAAAGCTCTGCTGAGTTCACACAGGAGTCTGCAGTGGCTCGGAGTTTAGCAACTGATGGAGTTTTCAGTTGGAAGTCAGTTGCTGGTCTGGACGTACTTTGTGCATGCATGAACGTAAATTTATTTTTCTCGAAAAAATAAAAAGAATGAGCATTTTTGTTTTTATGCACAAAGTCAATGACTTTTGGTAGGTGAATGGGGACAGAGACAACTGGCGTCAACTGACGATGGGACATTTTGTCATTTATTGGAGGCGGTAAGAGGGATTGATCACACCACTTATGGGAGGTTAGTGGTTTTGGCGGAGGGTCGCACAATGCCACAAACTTATTGACACGTAGCATCGGCGAAAATTTAAAACCACTCGTATCGCGTGGTTAATGTTTGGCCAAAAGGTCCGCGTAATATGAGGCGAGGACCATTGGATGAGGGGAGGGAGATTGGACGGTAGTCGGCGGCGGAAGGTGTTCGGGAATTAATGGAGGGGGCCCGATAGTTTAATTATCATAATTAAATTATTTTAATTATATCGGGGATGATATGATTGGATGAGTAGAGGCTTAATGAACTTTAATGATATCGGGGGTGACTTGATTGGCGGAGAGGTTATTAATTAATCCAGATGATTAATTAATCCCTTTTTAACACGGTGGGGGTTTGGCTCTTAATTAATCACGATTTGATTAATTAATCGAAATTAATTACCTTTATTTATGGTTTATTTTTCAAACCTTCGGGATGGGGATATTTACTTATTTTGGGGTTTTATTTATAATATATACGGGAAAGGGTAATTTCTTCGAGAGTTAAATAAATAATAGAAATTAAAAGTTAATATGGCTATGAAAAGGAAATTGCGCTAAGTAAATGTTTTCTGAATATACATTCATCATTTAACATTATAACTTAGGCTAAAATGTGTTTTTGGGGGTTTTTGTGAAGAAACTTCATTTTCCCAAGTAAGAGTGATTTTACCTTAGAAAAAGAATTTAAAGGGTATGAATGAAATATGGAGGGGGTGAAATTTGATGAAGGGACTTTAGCACTTTAGGCCTTTACAAGTTATTGGGCCGAGGGTCCGGTCCCTCCAGAAGTCAGAGAAATGCTCTGAGCCCCTTTAAATTTCAGGTTGTTGGTGCCTTTAGTACTTATGGGAAATTAGTAAAATTTAGGGAAAAAATGAGTGAGGAGGTTAATTAGTTTGATTTTTGTCCATGATGTAAATGTCTTCATTATCATCCATGCTTTATCAAAGTAATGTAATGATGAAATAAAATGATTTGAGCTTTTTAACTTAACCATTCATCATACATAATTCTCCAACCAATCATCTACTTACCCACCTACACATCCTACCATCTTTACTTCTTTTAATAGGGTGCACTTAAACTAGCAAACCCTTATCAAAATTTTCTTTTCTTTTACAATGGAACTCTATCTAGGTCTATCCTTATTACATCCAAGGGCTCAGATTAAATAGTTGAGCTCCTTTTATTCACTCTACCTAATCTAATTATCTGCCAAGATTAAACAATTTAGTCAGATTTTATTCTCTATCTCTGAGCATGAAATTGAAAATCTGGAATAACCAAGATTAAACTATTTGGTTACCATGGATTGTGGCATAAGTAACAAGTTGCACACAATCATTTATTGCACAAAAAGTAAAATAGTGGTGGCATTTGGACTTGCACGTTTTCTTGGTCTTTTTTTCTTTTTCTTGGGTTTTTTTCTGACCTTTTCATTCTTTTTTCCCTTTGATCTTTCTTTTAGGGCATACCCTCTTTACATTTTTTAATTTTTTTTGAATGTTTTGAATGTGGAAAACATTTCCAACAAGCAAAGGTATGTACATATTACAGAACTAAACCAAGTCAATCATGATATATGACACCTATTGGTATAGGAACATAACAGGGTCCACGCCAGTGATTAAATTTGAAGGGCATGTCTTAATTTCAATTAGAAGGGCATATATTCAAGTCACCATTCCATAATGAAAAGCATAAAAAAAAACATTTCAATTGATAACAGTAGATTATCTTCCCATTTCTGGTGAAAGATTTGAAAGATCAAAGGGTTTGTTGATTATTATGTATTATCTTGATCAATGCCCAGTTTCTCATTGGGCAATTCAATCCTTAGATTCTACACTTCCTTGAAATTCTTTAAAACCTCACAGGGAGAATGATGGGAAACCTTTGCAATCATGGGTTTTTTCGGACCCAAAACACGCTGCAATGCCTGCCATGGCCTAAAAATGTTACCTAGTATCCATCATGATTCTCATTAAATAGCTCCATATCCCCTTGTTTTTACCATTGTTGTTAAGGTTGGTTTTCTTCACTAGATATAACACCAATTAATTAAACCCCATGTTTGGATCAATATAGATTTTCCTCAATATAGCATAGAACCACATAAAACTCAATTGATTTGGGACTTGATCAGAAACTGCTTCATAATTGAATGCAAATCTTCAAACCTTTGATACATCTTGAATCCCATGAATTCTCATGATCATTTACATAAAATCTCATACTATTCTGGCTAGGAAAACCTATAAGAACCTTTAGATTTATACCAAAACAAATAACAATTGGGCTCATTCTAGTGAAAATCTTAAATCTTGTTCCATCTCGTGCAATCTCATATTATCCATTACCAAACCCAAACCCTTAGAAAAACTATAAGAACCTCAACACAATGATTAAGCTCCAAATTTCTATGAATTCCCACAACAATTCATACTAAACTCAACATCATTAGGCTAAGAAAATTGTAGAGTTAAGATGGATTTAGGCTAGTATTTTAGCAGAGATCATATTATGATAATAATTTTAACCCTTGCCCATTGTGAAACACTGCACAACAAAATATTCAGCATGAATTAAATGTATTGAAGAGAAGATTTCTGATTTTTCTATAACTTTCTCCCGGGGATAGACAATGAGGGATTGAGAATACTTCTTATCTCTCCCACTGTTTGAATGATGGAACATGAAAACTTCCCTCTCTGTTATTTGAAGTGTTCTAAAACATATGATGTTAATGTTCATGTATTAACAATAAATTCCTGCAAGTAAGTGGAAGCTCAAAGCTATCATAAATGAACTTCAAAGAGGGACCTATTTATTATATTTTTATGTATACTTGAAGGCAACGCGGAACCATGTAGTCGAAGAGTTCAAAACCCTAAGGAAGTTGAGTTTAGATTAGCAAGAATGTTGTCTTTCACATCTAGTGCCTTTTTCTTTCTAATAATTCTAAAATATAGTCAGGAGTAAGAGGGTTTTAACATTTCAATTAAGTAATAATTTTCAGATTCGAGAGCTTGCCCATTTCACATAGCCTCGAAATTGACGATAGGTTTCATAGTGTCTCAATTTTTTTTAACAGTAATAACTACATTTTATGAATGGAAATTATTTCTAAGATATTTTCAAAGATTCAATATATCTTTAGTTAAAAAACTGCAACCATTCGAAGTTTACAAAAAAATAAAAATAAAGACAAAATAGTAAGATAATTGTTCCATGATTTATCAAAGTGAGAACATAAAATAAGAAGATGATGTTACAGAGTAAACTCAATGTCATCAGATTAAGCTATACATTAATTTATCATGATCATATAGATTAGTGATAAGCTTACAGCAATAGTTGAGGAGAATATCATTTTCATATAGATTAGTGATCGACGCTTGTGCAATAGGATCTTTTGTGGTTTTTTTATGCAACCAACTCAAAAAATAGAAGAAAAGATAGATAAACAACTTCAAAATTAGCCTCTTCGAGGGGGCAACCTCCTTCACATTACACAAATGAATAATTCTTGGATGATACAAATGACAAAATCTCCTTTCTATATATAGGAGTCTAAGGGGTCACAATATAATCAAAGCTGACATAACAATAATAATATAAGGGCACAACAATAACAATAGTGGGTTTTTATGGGGCACAATAATAACAATATGGGGACAAAAGGGGCACAACAATAACAATAAGGGCTACAATGACAATAGTAATGGGGGAATTACTAGTATTATAGGGACTTAACATGCCCTTTCCTTCCAAAAAATGTTTTCCTCAACGCTTGAGTAGTTCTGGATGCTTCTATACAAAATTCTCGTCCTCCCATATGGAACCTTCAGCAGCTAAGTTCTTCCACTTGATGAGATATCTAAAATTGATCGATTTCGTAGCTGTCGAGTTCTTGTTTCTGTGACTGCTTCAGGGTCCAATATGAATTTTCCTTCTTCGTTAAGTTTTGGCGATATTGTATGAACTAGGAGCTTGTCACCTATAACCTTCTTTAAGCATGAAACATGGAAAAATAGATGCACTTGGGAAGCTGCAGGAACCTCCAATTTGTATGCCATATTACCGATCTTTTACAACAACTTGTATGGACCATAATACTTTGGTGATAATTTATTGTCCTTCTTAGCTTGCTTGAAGGACATTTGTTTATATGGTTATGGCCGTAGAAATACTCATTCACCTACATCAAAATTTCTTTCGCTGAAATCTTGATCTGCCTGTTGTTTCATTCTATTCTATGCCAAAGTGAGGTTATCCTTTAAGAGTTGGAGAACTTGTTGATGCTTGATGTGATCTTCCACTGCTTGAACCTGAAAATTTTCTCTTAAATATGATGTGATGGACGATGGATGATATCCATAAAGTGCCATAAATGGGGTAACTTTTGCTGCAGTATGAAAGTGTTATATCACCATTCAGCCAGAGGCAACCATTTGACCCATTATGTCTGTTTATCAGATACAAAACAACAAAGATATCCTTCCAAACATTTGTTTACTATCTCATTTTTCCCATCATATTGAGGATGATAAGATGAGCTATGATCTAACTGAGTACCAAGACAAGAAAATAATTCTGTCCAAAAGTTTCTAGTGAAAATGGGATCTTTGTTGATTACAATAATCTTTGGGTTTCCATGTATCTTTTTAATTGTTTCTATAAATGTAGTAGAAACTGTAATGGCTTTAAATGGATGAGATAATGCACAAAAGTGTGCATACTTGGTAAGTCTATCAACTACCACCATGATGACACTCTTTCCTTCAGACTTGGGTAAACCTGTGCTAAAGTCCACTGAAACCTCCTCCCAATGTTGACTTGGAATGTATAAGGTATTAATTATTTCAACTTTATTTTTTTGGAAAACCAAACATTTCGCCAGAAACTTTTGAATATCAGATTTAAGGCCATCCCAAAAAAAATCCTTCTTAAACCTATGGTAAGTTTTTAAAAATCTTGAGTGCCCTCCTAAGGGAGAGGTGTGCAATTCCATAAGAATCTTTTGTTTGAGTTGGGAATTATTATAGAGTTATAAGCAATCTTTGTACCATAACGAATCATTTTTCTAGCGAAATGTATCAGATGTAAAAAGGATCTTGTTTTAACTTTTGAATAAGTGCCCACATTTCTTCGTCATTCTTTCATTGATCACTTGCTTCGTTTATCCAATTTGGTTGAATAATAGAAATGACGCAAAGAAATGCTTCCACATCCTCATCCTTTCTTGAGAGTGCATCTGCAACAACATTTTGCTTCCCTTTTTTGTAGATGATTTCAAAGTCATAACCCAACATCTTTGTGACCCATTTTTGCTACTATTTTGAAGATAATCTTTGTTCTAAAAATTATTTAAGACTATCATGATCCGTTTTTACCTTGAATTGTCTTCCCATTAGGTAGGATCTCCATTTCTTAAGTGCATGTAGTATTGCCAACATTTCATTCTCATAAATAGCTTTGTGTAAATACTTTCCTTTGATTATACGACTTTCGAAAGCAATGGGTCTTTCTTCTTGCATTAAAACAACATCAATTCCATTTCATGAGGCATCACATTCCACAATAAAGGTTTTTGTGAAGTTTGGTGTAGCTAGGACCGATGCTTGGCACATTTCCTCTTTAAGATGTTCAAAGGCCTTCATTTCTTCTGGAGTCCATGAAAATGCATCTTTCTTCAATAATGTTGTTAGAGGCGCTACCATTCTCCCATAGTTTTTAACAAACTTGCGATAATACCTTGTCAACCCAAGAAATCCTCACAGATTCTTTATGGATGTGGGGATTTTCCATTCCTTTATGGATTTAATTTTGCTAGGGTCTACCTTAACACCTTCATGAGATACAATATGACCCATATATTCCACCTCTTGTACTCCAAAGAAACATTTGGAGCTTTTTGCACATAATTATTTCTCCTCCAATAGTTTGAGCACCCTGCCAACATGTTGAACATGATCATTCCAAGACTTGCTATAGATTAGTATATCATCAAAAATACTAACACAAATTTTCTAATGAAGGGTTTGAAAATGGAATTCATCAAACCTTGAAATGTAGAAGGCACATTGGTAAGGCCAAAAGGAATAACCAAAAATTCATAATGATCCTCAGGCCAAAAGGAATAACCAAAAATTCATAATGATCCTCATGAGTTCTAAATGTTGTTTTCAGAATGTCTTCAGTCTTCATTATGATTTGATGATATCTTGAATGAAGATCCAACTTGGTGAAGTAAATTTATCTGTATAATTCATCGAATAATTCATCAATGATATGAATGGGAAATTTATCTTCAATAGTAAGCTTGTTGAGCTCCATATAATCCGGACACATGCGCCATGATCCATCCTTCTTATGCACCAATACTACTGGAGTAGAGAAAGAACTTTGACTAGGTTGAATTATACCATCCTCTAGCATTTCTGCAACCATACGTTCAATTTCACTCTTTTGGGCATAGGGATATATGTAAGGCCTGATGTTTGGAGGAACACTTCTTGGAATCAAATGAATAGCATGATCATGATCACGAATAGGTGGGAGGAATTTGGGAGTCTCAAATACCTTGGAATGATTGTCTAAGACTTTTTGGAGATCTAGATAAATAGATGATTTCGATGTGGGAACCTCCAATGAACATAATTGTGCAATATGCCTAGTTTTTCTTTCTTTAGAAGCTTTGTCATTCTGTTAGAGATGATCATCTTTCCTGGTTTCCCTGTGATACCCCTTAATTCAACTTCCTTTCCTTCCAAAGAAAATTTCAAAAAAAGTTCTTGAGAATTAAAATTTATCATACCCAAAGATTGTAGCCATTGGACTCCTAGTACAACATCAACACCACCCATTGGAATGGAAAGCATTGGGCTATTCAATGCATATTCTCCCATGGATAGCTTGATAAAATGGCACTTTCTAGAGTAATTTATGGTTCCTCCACTTGCAACCTTCACTTGACACTCTAGTGTTGGATATAGGAAGAAATTCAATTCCTTGGCTTTCTTACAATGAATAAAATTATGGGTACTGCCTGAATCAATCAACATTATTACCTTTTTCTTCTTGATAGGCCCATCTATCATGATAGTTTGAGGAGTGGTAATTCCGACCAATGCATTAAAAGATATGGTCAAATTCATTTCTTCTTTCTCTATGGTTTGTTCCTAGTGTATATCCTCTTCTTTTGATGTTTCTTGTTCCTTTTCTCCCTCCTCGTCACAATTTATGTAAAATAATTTCTTCTTAGCACACTTAAGACCTTTAGTGTATTTCTATCACAATTGTAACAAAGCCCTTTTTCTCTTTTTTCTTCCAATTTTTGTGGTGTCAACCTTGTAGGTTATGGAAGGCTGGGGGCAACAAAACTTCCATATTTATAGTTGTGAGTGGTAGGCTTCCTTGTTGCCATCATTTTTCTTTCCATTTTTCTTTCCAACGTGAATACCTTCTCCAATGGATCAGGTTCCCAAAGGAAAACATCATGTTGGATGTTATCCTTTAAAGTCCCTATGAACACATCAATCCTATGCTCCTCTGGAATATATTTTACCCTTATATTCAATTTTTGGAAGTCCTCATGTGCTCCATCATTGAACCCTTTTGTTTGAGATTTATCAATTGGCTAAAAAAGGTGTTGCTTTTTGTATCCTCATAATGTGCTATCATTTATTCCGTAAGAATTTCCCAAATGACAATTTGTTTACAAGAGAAAAGCCATCAATACCATTCAAATTGATTTGGTTCCAAATATAAAGTTGCAATGCGTACCTTTTGTGTGTTTTTCACATTATGGAGATCGAAATATTGCTCCACTATAGTATCTACGTTATGGGATCCTTGCCATCAAACTTCCTCATATCGATCTTTGGAACATGGTGGGTCTTCAATCCAACTTTAGAGTCTATGAAATCATGATTAACATTTCTTTTTTTCTCATCATGAGTTTCCTTTACTAACCTTTCGCTATTAGTAAGCATTTCTTGTAGCAAATTTGTCAAATCTATCTTTAAATCTTCCATGTTGCCTTTCAGTTTTTCTTCTATACCATCCATCTTAGCATCCACGCCATTCATCTTAGCTTCTATGACATCCATCTTAGCTTCCACGTCATTCATCTTAGTTTCCAGGCCTTTCTTTAAAGTATTCATCTTAGCTTCTGTTACCTTTTGTGAGAGTGAAATTTGTTGCACTTAGTCAAGTAATTTTGATATATCATCCTCTTCTTCATGAGTCATGCTAGAGCTTTCAGGTTTCTTACTAGGTGTTTCCATTTTCTTTCTTTGGGGCATCAATTAATGATAATTATGCTTCACTATGCCCTTTGAATCACTTTAAACTATTTTTTCAACCCAAACTTATGAAAATTTTTAAAAAGACTACACACCTGTTTTTCGCTTTGTAGGAGCTTGACATTTAATATATTGTATCTCTATAATTGTGGACCTCCAAGGTTTGAAACTCCATGCTATGGTAGCCCTCTAAGTCCTCTTTCCAATTCTACCAGTATGATCGAAATTGGATTCTCCAAGAAATAGTTATTCAAAAATCTCCCAAGATGACCTGATTATATACTTTTTTCAGTAGAGTGAACTTGTATGAAGTGCCATGTGTCACTGTTTCGACCTTCGGATTTGAAAACAATACAAAAAAAAAAACTACAGTTCGTCCTCTTTCTGTAACATCTTACGAAATTTCAATCCAATGCTCATAGAGAAAGTTATGACGATTTTCCCAAGGTCACCTATTTGGAATGTAATTCGGGAGCCTGCAAAAACCCTAACTTCCCTAGATCATATCTCTGAAAATATAGCAATAAACGATTTGAAATTCAGACCCGAGTTTCATAAAGATTTCTTCTCAAATGAGTTTTAATTTCAGCTTATGAAACATTGTAGAAACAAATTTATAGTGAAAATTCCGGGATGACCTGTTTGGAGCAGTGAAGCCCTAAAATCCAATGCTTTGATACCAAATGTTATGCAATGAGCTCACAAAATAGAAGAAAAGATAGATAAGCAACTTCAAAATCAGCGTCTTAGAGGGGGAAACCTCCTTTACATTACACAAATGAATAATTCTTGGATGATACAAATGAAAAAACCTTATTTCTATATATAGGAGTTTAAGGGCTACAATGACAATAGTAATGGGGGAATCACTAGTATTATAGGGACCTATCAGAGTTACATTTCTCAATCACACATGTGTAAGATTAATTCATTTACTAATATAGCCTTTGAGAGAACCTAAAAGTAGGTCAAAAGTAAAGAGTGTTCATTGCCTATGAGAGCAAGAGAGTGATCAGAACCCAAAGAAATCATTTTGATTTCCAGACTACTCAAAGTCTCCACTTTATTTGCAATAAAAATTGTATTTGGTTCCTCTGATTTTAGGAAATACATAGTTGATAATATTAAAACTTATAACATACATTTAAAAGGATAAAACATAATATTATATAGTTATAAAATACATATGATCCATCTATAATACTCAAGGAGACAATATTAGGCCATGCAAGAAAATATTAATTAACACAATTTAATATGTTTAAAACATGAAGAGTCCAAAGCTATAAACGTATAAAATGAAGAAAATAAAACTTAAAGAGGCAAACTACCACATTCTAATGTTGTCTCCAGTTTAAAACAAGCAAGACTGTATGTAAATCAACACAAGATCAACACATAAAAATTACGTTATTTTTTTCACAAACAAAAGGATACTACTATGATAAAGGCTGCATTAGTAAATGAATTACTCTTACACATGTGCGATTGAGAAATGTAACCACATAAGATCTTATTGCACAGACCTTGAACTCAACCACAATTGAACTAACTATAGGGACAAAATCATATTTGGGAAACTGCATACACCTCACTTGTATTTAAATATCATCCAAATGAAAATCCTCCACAATAACCAGAAGATCAACACAACAAATCTTCAGTGCCCCTCAAGTCTCATCTGTTCCATATAGCACCCACTTGTATTCTGCCTTAGAAGAATCTCATCCAAAAGAAACTCCTCCACAAAAATTAGAAACTCAACCCAACTCAAAACTCAGATCTTTCTTCAATATCAAGCATTCTCATGCCATTTTGAACTAAACCCAACACTATCTTAGTTAAAAAATGTTGGACCACGGCCCCATTAAATCTAAAACCATTGGTTTCACATTGTTACCTGAGTACCAAACATGTAATCCACACCTTTTGGTGGTTTTTTCCTCAATATTAATGGCACATCGATGCATCAAATGTAGATGACTAAGGATTTGCTCCATGACCCTTGCATTTATTCAGTTTTACAGCCCTTTGTGTGGCCAAAATCATGTCGTTCCAGATTTCCCATGTGTAGATTCCCATCTTAGAATACAAACAAAGAAATAAAGTAATCTAATTGCAATAAATGGAATTTACATTAATTTTGATATAAATTTGAGTCATATACATATTACAGACCATTCAGGTGAGGTAGTTTGTATTTAGCCAAAGGAAAAAAAAAAGTTTGAAAGGGTCAGTGACTGATACAAATAAGAGAAGAAATAGTATATACTTAGAATATATTAGATATAATTACAACTGATGTTGTGTATTTGTCAATCAATGTAATGTATACAACATAAGAATTTCATAATCACCAAACCTGAAGACTAATTTTCAGTGAATGAATATGTGCAAGACCTAAATATAAGCGAATTTGTTAAATGGGTGAGAGTAATATTAGGATCGGTTGAGTGGGTGTCATACATATGTTCATCAGATGTAGGGCAACTGGATTTTCGAAACCTTCATAAAAATGGTTTTTTATATACAAATTGTTCAATAAAAAACAACACTGTGTTTTGGTGGACCCTTTTCGTGAAAATGAATTCCGTAGATAGTCCATGTCTGGAGTCTCTTCATGATATGGTTGGTTCTGTTGACCAGAATCTATAGATGACATATCTGTGTTGATTTCAGTGCTCATGCTAGTTTCCTGTGAGAGGCTCACCATGGGTTGATTATGCATTTGCTGCTACTAAGGGACTCCATAATTTGGCTCCATATTATCTTGATTTCTGTGTTGATAGCCATTGCTAGTGGTCATCTAGTGGCTTGAACCTCGTTGTTGCATTGTTGAGTCCTTGAATGTTCTAGAAGCATTGAACAACACTGAAGGAGGATCCATCTTGCAATACTTAAATATATCATTGGTAATGTCAACATGAGTCTTGAAGATATTATTATATGAATTTGGTTGGATACCATCGGGATAGAGGAGATTGGCAAACATAGGGAAGCTAGAATTAGGGCCCACAGAATAGGATGGAAGTTGAGCATAACGATTAAACATATGTTGTGGGATCTATGTAGGGTTGTTGTTCACATTCATACCCTTTATCATATTTTGTAGAAATGTGAAATTTGGCATGTCAGAAGAAATGGAACCCAGGTTTTGTTGAACCTGATTAAAGGGAAGCCCAAAACCTTAGTTATTGTTGGTGTAACTTGGAGTGGAGAAGCATGTCACATGTTGTTGCTAATCCATGGTAGATCCTACTGATTCACTTTCAAAAGATATTGCACCCCCAACACTGGTGGGGATATAAGGAGACTCCAAAAGTGGAGGAAAATTTGGAGAATCAATATCAAGATAACTTGAGCTTCTCCCAAGCCCTAATGGCACCTTTTTAGCTTTAGAATATTTTTAAAATATAATCACATCCCATAATATTTTGTTTCTCTTATGAATCTAAAATAGGAACCAAAAATAAACATATAGAAATCACCACATCTTAACGAAATTGAAATAAGAATAAAATATGACAAAACATAAATACTTATATTAAAAGTATATGGAAGGTCTCATTTATAAAATTAAAAATAAATTCTAGCTTATATAGGAGGTAATAATGGAATTCTATCTTATAAACTTCAGATTTGACCAAATCACTGTTCTATTGTCTATTAAAACTCGTTTGGAAGGTTGAGACTTCCAATCATTACACATCTCAAATAATTGGAACTACAGTCCCTAGACTTGACCACAAAATTGATCCAAGCTAGCTTCTTCTTTCAGTTATAAAACTTTGACAGTTGTGGTCCTCTATCTATATCTTGTGTAATATCTTGTAATGATTAAATTCAATATGTTTAAGAAAAACTTCACATACAAACTTGAAAAAATATGGTTATGCTTTCATTTACAAATTTCAAATGGTATAAAACTAAAAAATTTCACTTACCAAAATGGTTCTTTCTAATAAATAATGAAAATTACTAGTTCTTTCAATCTATTATCATAGTGGAAGAGGTTTTTGAGTTTTCATCTCTTTCCATTCATCATAAATAGAAATAAAATATACCTCATTTAGAGCATGAGGTGCACCGAGAGAGAGAAACATTAACATATCCAATGTTTTTAAAGAAAGTCTTGATATATCCTCCTTTTTTATCCAATTTAACTTTGAAAATCCTTTTTCAAAAACTTCTATATTAGCCAGAATAACAAGAATTGCTTGCCATAACTACATTAAGCATGGAAATCCTTCAAACCATTCAATTTCACCTCCACATAGATCCCATGCTCCAAACATATGTTTTTTTGGGTAAGATTTATACATAGTACATATAAATTCATCCATTTCACCCCTATATTTAATATTGTCCATAACAAGCAAGCCTCCAACACTAAAGTTTTAACATAAACATGTCAACCATAAACTTTTTTGAGAGCCTATATCATCCATATCCTCATAATAATTACGAGGACTAAAAAACTTAGCTCCATTAAAAATAGGTAAACCTATGAACCTTTCATTTAGAGAGTCAATCACCTTCATTACAAAACCCTTTCCCAACATAACACAATCATCTAGTGTCATTGATCTTTGTGAATTCGAAAAACTCTCAAACCTAAATTCATGTACATGTACTATACTCGTGCAATCTACAAAACCAAGAGTTCCTTGTTGTGTTTTACTTAAAAAAGATGATGTGTGCATTGCACTTGCCCCAAATGTGCCTCTTAGAAATCGCTTATGAAGAAAACTAATAGTGATATCCAAATTCATTCCAATAGATTTAATGTCAACATTATCCTCTTGAAACATTTGATTCAGCTTATTTAACTCAATAAGCACATATGCAAGTAAGTGGATGCAAAATTGAACTTGAAATATTGTAGCCATCTCATACATATTTTTCTCCACTAACTCCCATTCTCTTAACAAAGCAGGCATGAGCTTAAAAAGTCTTTCCTCAACTTTACCTCTAGAAATCCATCTAATGTGATGAATTTGTAACACTTCTAGCCTTGTGATTTGAAATGACTCCATTAGCTCTTTCAGTTTTGCATGTCTTGTTTGCAAACTTATCAATAGCTTGCAACTCTTCAAAATAAGATGAAGCATCATTTGCTGCTAATGCTTTTCGATGAGATATACAGTAGATATCTAATAAATGAGAGGCATGTCAATGAATCTTAGTGGATAAATCTTCACGAATACCCCTCATGGATGATTCTCCATTAGATCCAAATCCAAATAACTTTGTCATGGATAGATTCATGTATGCTAAAAGAAATGTCACAACATCATACATAGACTGTGATGTTCCATCCCTAATTTGTAGCAAGTGTATGGATTTTGTAACACATGGACCTCTTCTTTCATTTGTCAAATATGTAATATAAACAATCCAATGTTGCACCATAGTCCGATTAGTGCTTTCATCAACTAAAAGTGAGTAATATGGGCTTTAGAAAATTTCATCTTTAATTTTTTCCAATATGCCTCCTTAGAAACTTCTAGAAAGTATTTTCTAGATGTTGTATTTGTATATACTAAGTATTCATCTGTTAGAGGTATGTGAGGAATGCTTTTATACCTATTCAAGTCACAAATTGACTTATATACTTCCAAAGGTAAATCATGTATTGCCACAAAACACATGCTCTCAATAACTGATGTAATTCTCTCTTTCTGAGCATCAACCATTAGTTCTACATGTTTTGTAATTGGAACAGTACCCTATTTTCTTTCTCCCTCTAAAAGTTGCAAAGAAAATTTGTGAGCCTTTGACGTTACATGGATGTTTAAATCACTAACTTGAAGAGTTGTGCTTCCATCTTTAGCAAATGGAGTTTCCTTTTTAAATTTTACACACCATGAACATTTTATCCTTTCAACACCATTACAATCTTTTATAGCATAAGCCCATGGAAATATCATCCTTCATTTGGACTTGAATGTTCTTTTGTACCTCTTGGATATTGGTTACTCTTCAAGAATTTCTACACTATTTGATTCTTGGTCCTCATCCACATGATCATATACTTCATTTTTAGAAATATGCAGTTGATTAGAGCATTGAGAGATACCAAATTCATCGGCAAGTGAACTTTGTTTCTAATCCTTTTTGGGGCAACCAAGAGTTGGCCTTTTATACCTATAATAATCAATCAACAAAACAAGAAATATAAAAATATAGATTCATATAAAAATACACAAGATTCTTTGAAAATAAGACTATAGACAACAAACTTCACATGAAAACTAATGAAATGAAAAGCAACAAATAGATCTCACACACATAGGTCTACTAATCATTGAAAATTAAAACTAACATTGATCTTCATGGAAGGTTATGCATATTCCATCACAAAAATGGAATTTCTTCTATAAAAAGGAATATATCAAATTGTTTTTCAATAACTCTAATGTAGAAGGCATCATGATTCACAAGGACAATAATCACAAAAAAGGGATGTACAAAGCACACTAGTAGTTGACAGTTCAAGTGAATTTGGGGAATATTTTACAATAACACAGGGGTCTTTTGTGCACCTACCTTAGGCGAATCATGTGACAGAGTTGTTGTTGGGATTTAATTGAATCTTGGATTTCTTAAAGGCTTCTTGGTTGAGGAACTAGGCATGACCACTGATATTTCTCTCTTCCATCTTAATACCAATTGTTTCAGTGGGGTCATTCCTCTTAGCTTCAAGAGTCTTACACTTTTAGCAGAGCTGGATGTGAGTAACAACCAACCCTCAGGAAATTTCCCTACTGTGGTTCTGGAACGACAGATTCTAGTGTATTGGGATCTGAGATTCAACTTCTTTACAAGTCCTATTGCTACATAGCTCTTCAACAAGAAGGAGATGGATGTTATCTTTGTGAACAACAACTATTTTGAAGATAATATTCTAGACAACATGGGGAACTATCCAATCTCCGTGGTGAGCTTTGCCAATAACAAGCTGACTGGAAGCATTCGTGGTAGTGGTAAATACATGTCCCAGAGGTTGAACGACGTGTTGTTTCTCAACAATGAATTGTCTAGATACTTCCCAGAGGAAATGGGGATGTTGGATCAACTTAATGTGTTGGATGTGAGCTTTAATCACATAGGATGTTAGGGTCCATTATCTCTTGGCTATCTTGGTAACATTGAGAAGCTCATTCTAGATCACAATGAATTATTTGGATCCATTCCTAATGTTATTTGCTCCATAAGGACCCTCCAAGACCTTACCATTACCTAAAATTATTTCACAATAGAGCATGCAATCTTCCCCTCACTTCCAAGCAGGGGAGTGTCATTTGATGATTCACATAATTGCATTCCAGGTCGTCTTCTTCAGTGATCACAACAAGAATTTGTTGCATTTAGTGCCCAACACAAGACTTGTATTGATATGTATTTTTCTCATCTGCAATGTACTCTATCACCTCCCATTATATCACCACCACCATCACCTTCACCTCCTCTTCAAGTACCTATTGTTAGATATTCTTTACCAGCACCTCTTGTTGCTCTCACAGTACCTGCATTTAGACATGCATCTTGATTCCCCACCACCTCTTATTCCTCTTGCAATTCCTACAATCGGATATACATCCCCACCACCACCTACAACCAATATAGTCCCTCCACCAATCTAAAATTGTAATCCTTTGCTTCCTCCACCCTTCCATAAACTGTTAAACAATGCAGATACTTTGTTCTAAAGTCAACATATAAGAAATAATTGTGTTATGGGCATAAGAATAGTTTGAAGTCTGAACAGAAGATTCAATATAGTATTTTTATGGAAGAGACGACATATTTCTTTCAGTTAAGGATCTAATGGAAATATATAACTAAGAGATTCATGCCTTATCCACTACCTACTGCTCGTGTCTAATTAACTAATAGTGATAACATATTATTCATTTTTCAAAGTTGATAGGTATATTGCTATCTATTCATATATTGGTCTTTTATAAACACCTAATTCAGATGATAGCAGTTGGTGCCAAACTGTAATCATTTTTTGAACATTTTGTTATGTTACTAAAGAAAATTGAATCTAGTGATGCTATTTTGGTGCAAAACTGTAATAGTATGCAGTGATTTTTATATTTTATTCTGGTAGAACTGGAATGATATATGAATGGTTTTGATAAATTGAATTTGAATATATGAATGGCTTTGATAAATTTAATTTTAATTTGAATTTGCAAGTGGATATGGGGACCTTGTTCAATGTTATGCAAGAACCCCACCAAGCTCGAAATTAGTTATCTTAAATTTGATGTTAGAGTTGATGGCATTGCAGTTCTGATCCTATACACTGATAGAAGAGGTGTATCCTCTGTCAAAACCGAATTCAATTTGGTAGTGGGATGAGATCATCATTTTAGTGGGATATTAATCAACCTAAAGTGTTATAGCAGATTATTCCAGGAGGAAATGAATTTCCCAGGCTTGTACTATCAACACATTGTTGTAATTTCTCACGTTTGCTCATAAATCCTTTCTAGCCTCCTTGGTCTCTATAGTCATCTTTCCAAATCTAAAGAAAGTTCGGAAGTGGCATACTTAGCTTTCATTTTAGCAATACCTATTATTGCCAATGTTGATAAACTTTTATGAAGTCCAACATTCAAGCTTGTTGCTACTACTTCTGCATCTTCCTCCTTCTACCTTAATTTTGCTAATTCCTTTCTGACCTACTCTAACTCATTCTTTAGATAATCCATACAGATTCTTAAAGTGGACTCTTTTTGTGCTACTACCAGCATGCTCTCTTTTATCTCCTCAAGCTCTACAAAAAGTGATTCTAAATAAAAATTCACAACATGTTCTACATGTTTAATTTTCTCAATCTCAGATTTTACCTTACATGGTTTAGCATTATCTCTAGAAGCTTCTTTAGCAATGTTGGATTGGGAATATTTTTCCAAAATCATCTCCTTTTCTAAATTTTCCACGATAGTCGACTTAAATTGTAGATACTTAGTAGCATCACTTTCTTTCACAAAAGGCTCCAATTACTTCCTTCTTTTTTCTATTGTTACTAAAACTTGTTATGCTTCAACATCCTTCTCGACTAGAATATTGATTTGTTCCTTTTGATTTGTAATTTCTCACCTTTGTTAGTAAATCGAGTTCAGGTTCTGCTCCTAAGCTGATAATAAAAACTCTTGAATCCATACAAACTCGTGAAGTGGACTCTTTTTGTGTTACCGCCAGCATGCTCTCCTTTACCTCCTTTACCTCTACAAAAAGTGATTCTAAAGGAGAATTCACGAAATGTGTTACATGTTTAATTTTCTCAATCTCAGATTTTACCTTACATATTTTATCATTTCTTCTTTATGTATTTGGGGTGGTACCAGTTTCTATATTTTTAGTTTATGCGTGGGTGGGTCTCATTAACCCCATGAATCCATTATTTTCTTTCAGGTTAGATCAGGGGAGGAAGCAATCTTAGAGGGTGGGCCACACGACAATCACTAAACCAAGGCTTTTCAAATAATACCCCATTAGGTGTTGGTATTATTGCTTGAGGGGTTTCTTTCTTTAAGGGGGTTCCTTCTTACTTTAAGATGGACAGACGAGGATGCTCCTTCTTACTTTAATGGGTGGGAGTAGCCATAGATTAACCTATTAATCATCATGATGTTGTCTTGGAGCTTTGAGCCTTGTGTCAAATAAGAATAAAGCTGCCTTGGAGATTTGATTCCTGTGCCCAATGAGCTAAAGCTACCCATCAACCATTGAGTTATTTTTATTTATCTCTGCAACTCCAAATATTTCTTTTTATATGTTGTTGTTTTATGTTTCCTATCTTTTTAGGGAGTAGGGAAACTTGGGAAATAGAGTCCTATTTGACATCAACTTCATTGTAAAAACAAACTCATACAGAAAAATCAGAAGTTAGAAGTCAAATTAATGTTGGAAACCAACACATTATATACTAAAATAATAGCACGGGGATACTGGTTTGTATTTAGGGGTACATCCATCCAAATTTGGGGGTATCATGAAACCCTTGAATCTTTTATCCGATGTTAGTGTCCTAAGATTATTGTAAAAACTCTTGGATCCATACAAAATTAGGCTAAGGTCTCCTATTTGTTTCATCTTTTTCAAATGAGAGGGGTTTTTAAAGAATGGATAATTTGAAGCAAACAACAAGGCACCAAGACATGTTTTTATGGTTGCATTTTTTGGACTTATGGTATATGAAGGCACCTTTGATCAAAGGCATAAAACTCACTATATCATCGCCTTGTAAAAACTGTTGAATCCTGAGGTTTCCTATCTTGTTCAACTAGTGAAGTATTCTGAATCTAGATCAATATCTAAAATCCCTACCTCTGTGGTCACCAATCAATTGGTTTTAAGGAAGCCTCAACTTCTTACTAGTTTTGTCATTCGGTTGAAGACAAATTACTATCCACAAAATAATTTCGTCTAAGGTTTTGTCTCTACGAACTTTCAACAACCAAGAAGAAGGACACCTTTGAGGTAGGGATCATAAGCCAAATAAGCTTCTTCTCAAGTGACGTTTTCCTTAGTTGGCTGCAACCTTGAAACAAGGACTTTATAGTTGAGAAATTTTGATAGAATGAAAAAATTGAAGAAAACAACAAGGCACTAGGACATATTTTTGTGGTTGCATTTTCTAAAATATAGAATATGAAGGCACCTTTTATCGAAGGCATAAAACTCACTATATCATCACCTTGTAAAAAATATTGAATCCTAAGGTATCCTACCTTTTTCAACCAGTGAAGTATTCTAAGGCTAGATAAATATCTAAAATCCCTACCTCTATGGTCATCAATCAATTAGTTTGAAGGAAGCCTCACGCTCTTACCATTTTTGTCATTCGGTTGAAGCCAAATTACTATACACAAAAGAATTATGTCTAAGGGCTTGTCTCTAGAACCTTTCAAGAACCAAGAAGAATGACACCTTTGAGGTAGGGATCATAAGCCAAATAAGCTTCTTCTCAAGCGACTCTTTCCTTAATTGGTTGCAGCTTTGAAGCATGGACTTGTTAGTTGAGAAATGTTGATGGAATGAACAAATTGAAGCAAACAATAAGGCACTGGGGCATGTTTTTATGGTTTCATTTTCTAAACTTATGATATATGAAGGCACATTTGATCAAAGGCATAAGACTCATTATATCATCACCTTGTATAACAGTCCAAACACCTCCAAATTTGCAAGTCAAAAATTCTAAGTAAAATATTTTTATTGCAGAGGTTGGATGTCTCCATAACGATTGAAGAGGACACTTATATA